>JZKD02S1829196.1:20092-32381 GCA_000966675.3 Picea glauca
CGGATTGATAATTTGAAGGCATTGACAAGAGGAATTGAGACTGATGGGTGCTCAAACTGACATCTTTATAGCACACATTCAATACTTTTTCACACCTTTTCCCCATTTACATTTCCATATTAATACTCTTTCCATCCATAATGATGCATTTTTGGTCAAGGTATAATCAGTCACTCAATATTCCATTTCAATACTTATTCATATGCATTTTTTCAAGATATTATCACCTTTCGTGCTAACAATGCTTTACAGGAACAAAGATGTAGAGGTACCTTCCCAATACAAGAGATGCAATTCTTGTTCATGTGTAGTTGTTGCAAATCTGGTCATTTTTGAAACCCCATTGTTGCGACTCTGGTCGTTGTTGCAACTCCCACTGCTGAAACTCACAGTGAAAAAAGTTGTTGCAACTCCGACTACTACAACTCCCAGTGCACACCCTTTCTATAAATCTCACTGTAGACCATTACTACAACCCACAACATCTCATCGATCAACCATACAGTTGTCACCAGGGATCAGATAATCAACCAACAATCGGTCAGGAAACACGAAAAGGGAAATTGGGCACAAAAATGGAATGGACAACTCATCCACCACTTGCCATGGTTGATTTAGCCAACACACACCTAATTTTTTCCCTCTTTTGGAAAATACAATGTAACAATATGAGACATCTCAATTCTTGTGGTTGTCCATCGAATTTCTTAGCTCATTTAGGAAGAAGTAATTTTGTATAAATACGCCCATTCTTTCTGAGTCAAGGGACGAAAGGGAAAAGAAGCAAACAATTTGTAAAATAGAGTTGTATTGAGCCACATATTTCCTTTTAATAAAATTGATGTTTCATTCTTGTTGAATTGATGGTGTGTTAATCATTTGAGAGACTACTAAATTCTTAGACCAATACCTCATATAAGGAGGCATGGCCCTCTCCTTAGCTTGGTATTGTTTGTATCTTCTATTTGAAGAAGTAGTTTTAGCTTCATTTCTATCTTTTAATTTATTTCCAACAATTACTTCATTAATATATTGATGTAACTTCATTAAGTCATTTTGTATAAATACGCTCGTTCTTTCTGAGCCGAGGGATGAAAGGGAAAAGAAGAAAACAATTTGTAAAATAGAGTTGTATTGAGCCACATATTTCTTTTAATAAAATTGATGTTTCATTCTTGTTGAATTGATGGTGTGTTAATCGTTTGAGAGACTACTGAATTCTTAGACCAATACCTCATCTAAGGAGGCAGGGCCCTCTCCTTAGCTTGGTATTGTTTGTATCTTCTATTTGTAGATGTAGTTTTAGCTTCATTTCTATCTTTTCATTTATTTCCAACAATTACTTCATTAATATATTGATGTAACTCTAGTGTTTATCTATTATTGTAGCTATGGATTAATGTAACTTAGTGCTAACATTGCCAGGTATTGTTTCTTGATTCATGAGGGAATATTTGTAGAATCATTTCCTTATTTTTTATTTATTTATAGAAATTCCTCTATAAAAACATCGTGTTGCAACTCTCTTGTTTTCTTATTGTTGCAACTTTGTTGCCATCACTCTATGCAAACATTTTAGAATCTTGTCTTTTGGTTGGTTAAAGTGTAGTTGTAGCATCTTTCATTGATTTTCATTTATTTCCATAAATTCCTCTATTTAACTTTGTTGTAGCAATTCCCCTTGCTGCAATTCTAGTTGTTGAGGTTCGTTTTGTTGTGACTCGTGTTGTTGTGACTGTTGTTGTTGCAACTCTGGCTGCTGCAAATCTGCATCCAACTCTCTAATTAACAACTATGTGGTTTGCAAATTGAGATAGTTTGTTTTCATTTACAAGCACAATGTGTTTTGATTCTTATAGCTTGAGGTACATGAGCCATAACAGAGCTATCACAATAATTAATATCACCTTAATATTTGGACAAGTCACCTTTACTTTCCTGCAAGAGTGATTTACTTTTCCGCAAGTGTGATTTTATTTCATGCAAGTATGATTTACTTTCATGCAAGAGTGATTTACTTTTCCGCAAGTATGATATACTTTCATGCAAGTGTGATTTATTTTTCCACAAGTGTGATTTACTTTCCACAAGAGTGATTTAATTTCCTACAAGTGTGTCATTTACTTTCCTGTAACATGTGATTTTACTTATGCAAGTGTGGATTTGGTGTAGTTTAATTCGGTGACTTGCTAAAGCATTTTGGTATCTTACCTTGTGACATTCATTTTAAATTAATACAAATCATTGGAAATTACAACATTATACTTGCATATATAGTGCACGACAATTCATAAGTGTAATACGACCTCAGATTTATAATTAAATGCACAATTCTTTGGTTGCTTGCTAAATTAATTAGGAGGTAATTGAAAAGTTCATCAAAGACCTTGATGCAACCTAGTTGGGAGCACTTGAAAAGGAGGACACCCAACATGAAAACAATATTGCAACAAAGGGACAACCCAAGCCACTCAAGAATAAAGGTAAGATGGTTGAGTGTTACTTTTTTTCATGCAATCATTTTGTAAGAGATAATCCCTTGAAAGGAAATTTGTCTTTGTTGGTTGAGGAGGAGGAGGAATGAACCACACCAACAATGAAAGAGTCTGAACCCTTGATAGAAATGGTCCAAGTGAAAAATCCAACACAATAAATGATGGAGGTCATGGAAACATTTGAAACACACATAAAATATTTCAAGACAAGAGGTCAAGGACAATACTTGCAGAGTGGGGATGATGAGGGACTTTCCTTTTTGAGTGTGAAAATAAGTGCGTTGAATATGGAAGCCTTAGTGGAAATCGATGTGACCCACATTTTTTTGATTGAACGAGTCACAAAGTCACTTCATTGCAAACTTGAGAGCAACATAGATTTATTCAAGGTGTTGAACTAGTAGTAATTCCAGTGACATGGATAGTTCATTCTGCACCATTGAGAGTGGGAGAATGGTTTGGAAACATGTATCTATTGGTTACTCCATTGGATGATCATGCACTAATATTAGGACTAGACTTCCTAAAAGTTTCCAAAAAAGTGCCTCTCATTCACAAAAGTCACTTGGTATTCTTAGACGAGGCTAGGACACCGAGTGCACCTATGAAAATGAAGATGAAGTTTGGATGGATTCCTAGGATATCGACAATCAGGTTGATTAAGGGAGTTGGTGAGGGCATGGACAAAAATTACAACATGACATAGTAGTGAGAGATCACTCTGAGTATAGTATATTTAAATAACATGGGTAAAGAAGGACAACAATTGACAGTGACAAGAATTTTAGTTAAGACATTCGTAGGTAAGGTTGGTCAATTGCATAATTTTCTAGACCATGGAAAAGAGTGCAATGAAGAGTTGGGCTCATTAATTGCGACACTCACTAGTACCATGGAACATAGAAGGATATACAAATCAACCCACTATCAACCATGTGGTGATGATGGTGTGAAGGATCGGTCAAGAGACTTGTTCACCACAAAGACTTCAAGCGTTGATTCAAGACAGTGCATGGATGAACGTACTCAACTAGAAACAAAGGAAAATGTGGAAGAAGTAGGAATGGAATACTGATACCCCACAAAAATAATGAATTTTTGTAGGAAGGCCATGTGGATATATGATTTCTATCTTACTATTGAATGACTTAAGGAGTTGGTATGCACACCAAAGGAAGTTATATTGGTCTTACGATACTTGCACACAGAGCATAAGGTTGACATGATGTATGCTAATAGCCTTGCTGGTGTCTTTTGGGTATACTCTTTTTACCAAAAATAATAAGAAGGAGACGCATTGTCGAGAGAAAAAAGTGTGATCTAGGGAACCTTGTAGAGAGGTGTCATGGAAAGACTCAATGGAGGAGTTAGACACTAATTTACAATGGAGGTGACTTGGTAGTTTGAGATCATGGATAAGACCTTTCCTAGAACCAAGTGGTTCAAGTAAGTTTTTCTAGATAATAAAAATAGGTCAAATATGTATTGGGCAACTCGAAAAACCAATAATATTAGGTGAGATGACTATGGGGTAGATAGAAAAGAGATGTTGGATGTGGAGACGTGCATTCTTTGGGGATGGATGTGGCAGCTTGAATGCTTATCCAACCAATTTAGAACTTGAGAGGATCCAATGTACATAATACACAAATATTGAATTCAGAAGTATGGATGCAACAACAAATCAAAGGAATCCAAGACTTGGGAAAATTTTGAAGATCTTCCTAAAGGAAGGTTGTTTTGGAATTAGTTGTAGGAGGCAACATTTGTCAGGTTGGGATGAGATCTGGAGGTGGGGCTAGATGCACCATGGATATCATTTTCAATGGATGTTGTTGGGGAAAATAATGGCTTTGAGTGGGGGGGGATATAAATACCTCCACGACACCCACCGAGCATGCACACTCCTTGGGTAGATTTAGAGGCAAGTTGGTAGATAAATACAAGGAGGGATTCGATCAATTGGGTGCATGAAAGTATTATAAGCATGCACATGAACACTTGAGCACACAATGGTGACATGCAAACCCAAGATGGAATGTGCCTTACTTTCCTTTTGATGAATGATGAAGACTTCGGTTGCATAAGAGCATGAACAGGGAAACTCAGGCATACACATGAGAAGTGGACCCGTCTTCCCTTGGTGACTTGGGAATGTTGAGGAGGCCAACCCGATATCCTATCATACCCATGATGAGTTGGAGTTGGCCTACAAAAGGACATGAATAAGGAAAAGGATGCGACCATTGGATTGGCTACATCCGTTTGAAGGAACACAACCAAGAGATGGGGCACATTGATCCAAGATATGCAACAGTTTTAAAGTGCATGACCACACACAAGGGTGCATCAAACCAGATGAACGCATTGGTCTGTGAAGAGATGTGACGATCCATATTGGGCTTATTGGTTTGAGAAAGAGTCCACATATAAAAGGATTGAGTGGAAAATGACCTAAGGAAAAGATTTAACATCATGGGAATTCAAGCATGAGGAAAGTAACCAAGTGAACATAAATGAACAAGTGAGGATGCGTTAAGTGAGACAAGTCACAAATTGAGGTGGGCGCACCATGGGGCGAACTGAAAGTTTGTGGTGACTTGGTGCGATGACTCTTGCAAAGAGGAGATATGGGACAAGTATGAGGTTGGTAAATGTTGCAAAGAGAGTTGTGATGGAGAAATATAGTGAGGAGGATTTGTGAGATCGGGCAAAGTGAGAGAGTTGGATTGTCTTGGTGGTGTGAGGCAAGTCACATGAGTCTTTCCAAGCATTGTAACTAGGCCAATAGTGCTCTTGTATTGTAAATTTGTTTCTCATAATAAAACCAAACTGGGTGTTAGGCAACGTTGGTTCCACCCCCACTATATATTTGTGTCTCTTGTATGTTTCGCAAGTGTTTCTCTGTGTTCTTTGCATGTCTCACATCTACATACTTAATATCGCTAGGTGTTGAATGTGTTCACAATTGTCTAAGTGTACAAGTGAGTTTTATAGAGTGAGTGTGTGAATCATCCACAACCTAGAACATAGTATGTGTATTCTCTAGGTGAAGAGGCATAACCCAGACGAAGTATCCTTGGTGTAGCCAAGCTTCCAAGTGAGAACCCTCGTGGTGTCACACGCCCCGAAGAGAGGTTGAAACCTGACATTTCAGGCGAGTCTCCAAGGGGGTTGCGACAGTAGGATTAAGGTAATAAGCATGTGGGATGAAGTATAAAGGGGGAAATGAGACAAAACTAGGGTGATATCTTGTAAATAAGACAAAACATGTGTTAAGAATACTTAAAACAAAGTATAAGGGGGAACATAAAGCATGAAAACCAAAGCATGTAATAATCCCATTTTAAAATCTTTTGGCACATATTATCGACCCTCACATAAAATCTTGTATCAACACTCAAAAAATTAATTCTCTCTAACATGTCTTAAACAAATATTTAGGTGTGATACCACGAGGCATGGGTGAATAAAACAAAGTTTTGTGGGGATCATAAAATAAAGTTTAAAACAAAGGGTGGAAAATGGCATGAAACAAGTCATAAAGGGAGGCATATAAGGAATGTACACCACTTACGTCATACCAAAAAAATCACGTATCAAACCTCTTTAAAAATTATGTATCGCTCCTTTCTCCACATCCAACAACTATGGGGTAGATAGAAAAGATTTGTTGGATGTGGAGACGTGCATTCTTTGGGTATGGACATGACAGTTCGACTGCTCACCCAACCAATTTAGAACTTGAGAGGATCCAATGTACATAACACACAAACAATGAATTCGGAAGTGTGGATGCAACAACAAATCAAAGGAATCCAACACTTGGGAAAATTTTGAATATCTTTCTAAAGAAAGGTTGTTTTGGAATCAGTTGTAGGAGGAAACACTTGTTGGGTTGATATGAGATCTCAAGGTGGGGATATATGCACCATGAAGATCATTTTCAATGGATGTTTTTGGGGAAAACAATGAATTTGAGTGGGGGAGGATGTAAATACCTCCATGACACCCATCGAGCATGCACACTCCTTGGGAAGATTCAAAGGCAATTTGGTCGACGAAGACAAGGAGGGATGTGATCAATTGGGTGCATGAAAGTCTTATAAGTGTGCACAGGAACACTTGGGAACATGATGGTGACATGCAAACCCAAGATGGCACATGCCTTACTTTCCTTGTGATGACTGATAAAGACTTAGGTTACATAAGAGCACGAACATGGAAAATCGAGCATACACATGAGGACTATACCCATATTCCCTTGGTGACATGGGCATGTTGAGGGGGTCAACCTGACCTCCTAGTATACCCATGATTATTTGGAGTTGACCGGCACAAGAACGTGAATAAGGAAAAGGATGCGACCATGTGATTCGATCCATCAGTTTGAAGGAACACAACCAAGATATGGGGCACATTGATCCAAGATAAGCATCGGTTTTAAAGTGCATGACCGCATAAAGGGGTGCATCAAACCAGATGAGTATGTTGGTCTGTGAATATATGTGACAATCTATATTGGGCTTATTGGTTCGAGAAAGAGTGCACATATAAAAGGACTGAGTGGAAAATGAGCTAAGGAAAAGATATAACATCATGGGAATTCAAGCATGAGGCAAGTAACCAAGTGAACATAACTGAACAAGTGAGGATGTGTTAAGTGAGACAAGTCACAAATTGAGGTGGGTGCACCATGGGGTGAACCAAAATTTTGTGGTCACTTGGTGTGGTGACTCTTGCAAAGAGGATATATGGGATAAGTATGAGGTTGGTAAATGTTGCAAAGAGAGTTACGATGAAGAAATCTAGTGAGGTGAATCTGTGAAATCAAGAAAAGTGAGAGAGTTGGATTGTCTTGGTGGTGTTGGGAAAGTCACGTGAGTCTTTCCAAGCATTGTAACTAGGCCAGTAGTGCTCTTTTATTAGAACTTTGTTTCGCATAATAAAACCAAACTGGGTGTTAGGAATCGTTGGTGCCACCCACACTATATATTTGTGTCTCTTGTATGTTTCACAAGTGTTTCTCTTTGTTCTTTGCATGTTTCACATATACATACTTAATATAAATAAGTCTTGAATGTGTTCACAATTGTCTAAGTGTACAAGTGAGTCTTATAGAGTGAGTGTGTGACTCTCCCATAGTCTAGAACAAAGTATGTGTATTCTCTAGCTGAAGAGGCATAGCCTAGATGAAGTATCCTTTGTGTTTCCAAGCTTCCAAGTGAGAACCATCGCGGTGTCACACGCCCTAAAGTGAGGTTGAAACCTGGCATTTCAGGTGGGTCTCCAAGGGGGTTGTGACAGTAGGATTAAGGTAATGAGCATGCGGGATGAAGTATAAAGGGAAAAAGGAGACAAAACTAGGGTGATATCTTGTAAATAAGACAAAACAAGTGTTAAGAATACTTAAAACAAAGTATAAGGGGGAACATAAATCATGAAAACCAAAGCATTTAACAATCCCATTTTAAAATCTTCTGACACATATTATCAGCCCTCACATAAAATCTTGTATTAACACTCAAAAAACTAATTCTCTCTAATATATCAGGCTTAAACAAATATTTAGGTGTGATACCATGAGGCATGGGTGAATGAAACAAAGTTTTGTGGGAATCATAAAATAAGGTTTAAAACAAAGGGTGGAAAATGGAATGAAACAAGTCATAAAGGGAGGCATATAAGAAATGTATACCACTTTCCTCATCCCAAAAAAATCACGTATCAGACCTCTTTAAAAATTATGTATCGCTCCTTTCTCCACATCCAACAACTATGGGGTAGATAGAAAAGATTTGTTGGATGTGGATATGTACATTCTTTGGGGATTTACGTGGCAGTTCAACTACTCACCCAACCAATTTATAACTTGAGAGGATCCAATGTACAAAACACACAAACAATGAATTCAGAAGTATGGATGCAACAAAAAATCAAAGGAATCCAACACTTGGGAAAATTTTGAAGATATTCCTAAAGGAAGATTGTTTTGGAATCAGTTGTAGGAGCCAACATTTTTCAGGTTGAGATGAGACCTGGAGGTGGAGCTAGACACACCATTGTGATCATTTTCAATGGATTTTGTTGGGGACAACAATTAATTTGAGTGGGGATGGATTTAAATACCTCCATGACACCCACTGAGTATGCACACTACTTGGGAATATTCAGAGGCAAGTTGGTCAACACAGACAAGGAGGGATGCGATCAATTGGGTGCATGACAATATTATAAGCATGCACATGAATAGATGGGAACACAATGGTGACATGCAAAAACAAGATGGCACACACCTTACTTTCCTTGTGACGAATGATGAAGACTTGGGTTTCACAAGAGCACAGACATGGAAACTCGGGCATACACATGAGGAGTGGACCCATCTGCCCTTAGTGATAGGGCATGTTGAGGAGGTCAACCCAACCTCCTAGCATACCCATGATGAGTTGGAGTTGGTCAACACAAGGACGTGAATAAGGAAAAGGATGCGACCATGTGATTGACTACATCACTTTGAAGGAACACAACCAAGATATGGCGCACTTCAATCCAACAGATGTATCAGTTGTAAAGTGAACGACCACACAAAGGGGTGCATCAAACCAGATGAGCGCATTGATATGTGAAGAGATGTGATGCTCTATATTGGGCTTATTGGTTCGAGAAAGAGTGCATATATAAAAAAACTGAGTGGAAAATGAGCTAAGGAAAATATATAACATCATGGGAATTCAAACATGAGGCAAGTAACTAAGTGAACATAACTAAAAAAGTGAGTCTGCGTTAAGTGAGACAAGTCACAAAATGAGGTGGGCGCACCATGGGGCGAACCAAAAGTTTCTAGTGACTTGGTGTGGTGACTCTTGCAAAGAGGAGATATGTGAAAAGTATGAGGTTGGTAAATTTTGCAAAGAGAGTTGTGACAAAGAAATGTAGTGATGTGGATCTTTGCGATCGAGCAAATAGAGAGAGTTGGATTGTCTTGGTGGTGGGAGGCAAGTCGCATGAGTCTGTCCAAGCATTATAACTGAGCCAATAGTTCTCTTGTATTGTAACTTTGTTTTTCATAATAAAACCAAACTGGGTTTTAGGCATCGTTGGTGCCACCTGCACTATATATTTGTGTCTCTTGTATGTTTCACAAGTGTTTCTCTTTGTGCTTTGCAAGTTTCACATCTACATACTTAATATGACTAAGTGTTGAATGTGTTCACAATTGTCTAAGTGTACAAGTGAGTCTTATAGAGTGAGTGTGTGACTCTCCCATATCCCAGAACAAATTATGTGTATTCTCTAGGTGAAGAGGCATATCCCAGACGAAGTATCCTTGGTGTAGCCAAGCTTCCAAGTGAGAACCGTCGTGGTGTCACACGCCCCGAAGAGAGGTTGAAAACTGGCATTTTGGGAAAGTCTCCAAAGAGGTTGTGACAGTAGGATTAAGGTAATGATCATGTGGGATGAAGTATAAAGGGGAAAATGAGACAAAACTAGGGTGATATCTTGTAAATAAGACAAAATAAGTGTTAAGAATACTTAAAACAAAGTATAAGGGGGAAAATAAAGCATGAAAACCAAAGCATGTAACGATCCCATTTTAAAATATTTTGACACATATTATCATGCCTCACATAAAATCTTGTATAAAAATTAATTCTCTCTAACATATTACGCTTAAACAAATATTTAGGTGTGATACCACAAGGCAGGGGTGAATAAAACAAAGTTTTGTGGGGATCATAAAATAAGGTTTAAAAAAAGGGTGGAAAATGGCATGGAACAAGTCATAAAGGGAGGCATATAAGGAATGTATACCACTTACCTCATCCTAAAAAAATCACGTATCATACCTCTTTAAAAATTATGTATCTCTCCTTTCTAAAATATTTCTCAAAAATCATTTATCAACCCTGTTTAAAAATTATGTATCACTCCTTTCTAAAATCTTTCCGAAAAATAATGTATCGACCCTCTTTAAATTTTTTGTATCACATCATTTTAAAATCCTCCTGAAAAACATATCGCTCTCTTTAAAAAATAGTTTCACTCTAAAAATAAACTCATGTGATACAATATCGCTCCAAAAAATAAATCAACGTGATAAATGATTTATCGAAGCATAAAAAACATTACATGCAATACTTGTGTCACATCATCATATAAATCATTTAAGTGTTGTATTTTTACCATAAATTTTGACCCCAAACTTCATTTTTTGTGCTCCTTATATTGTCGAAAATGTCTCGTTGAGATATACAACTTATGTGGAATATTGATCTGGATTATGTTGAGAACGAAAAAAGACAAATATATATATATATATATATATATATATATATATATATATATATATATATATATATATATATATATATATATATATAATAGAGAACAAAAAATTACAGTGAAACCCAACTTCTATTTATGAATAAGATAGAAAAACATTGTAGAACACAAACTAGTAGAATGGGGTAGCTTATCTCTAAAAAGAAAGAGATGTTGTTTTCTCTTCATTTGCAACAATATTTACATCACACTCCATTGCCTGCTTAAAGGGCCTCCTTCACCTCAATTATATATGAGAGAGTGAGAGGAGAAAAATTCCCATGATGCATGTGGGATAAATTATTCTAAGTTTAGAAAATTCCACAGGCATAAAAAATAGTAGGACTTCTCGAGCGGTGACCCATCCCAGTACTAATATAGCCCGAGCATGCTTAACTGCAGAGTTCTAATGGGATCCCATGCATTAACGCTATGTTGTAAGCATGTACATAATACCACTAGGAAATCATTACATGATGTATATAATTAACAAATGAAGATGGCATTACATTCCATTCCCCATCAAAAGGGTGAATGTCATGGTTTATCAAAACCAAATTCTTGAAATGTTGATTCAGTGGAAAAGGTTGATGGCCACCAAGATCCACTTAGATAATCTTCCCCCCTTAGGAAGCAATGGTCCCCATTGCATCAAGTTCCCTTGAGATATGGAGAAACTTCAGTTGAATCTGAACCTTGTGAGCCTCTTTCCTTGAGGAAGTAGTTGTCCTTCTTGTACTAAATTTCCTATGGAAGGATGTCATGAACTTGTTGTAGGTGTTGGATCCATTCAACATATCTAGCTGCACGATCTCCCTTGATTTGAGTGTGGGACGATTTTGTCAGTGAATATGCAAAAAGAAGACTTATATCAATATTGGGGGATAATGGTTGGAACCCCAAGCATGTACGAAAAGGGTCATGGACAATAAATCTATGATGAACATAGGGAAGACTCTCATTCTCTTTGTGCTCCTCTACAATCTTTTTGACCTGCTTTTGTTGGATAGAAATGTCTTGGGTTGAGGTTGTAGTGGTCGCAGTGACCTTTTGTTCACCTTCTGACTGGATTGTGAAGAGGGAAAAAATTTTGGTCTGAGAGATTACTTTGCGACATTGTTTTTTCGAGATCAATGAAGTGGCAGTAGTTGGAGATACCTCTGATACCCTGTAGAGTTGACCTCCCAGAGTAACAATGACATTGTGGGGATGAGACTCATAGGTAGCATGACATTTCCACATATATGGTTGTCCTAAAAGAACATCACAAACTTCAAGTGGGGAAACATCACACACTAACTCTTCCTAAAGGCTTGATGCCATAGGACAGAGGACATTGTTGGTTAACATAGATGTCTCTTCCCCGATTCAACCATCCGATGGTGTATGAATGGGGGTGTGGCATCATTGGAAACTTAAATCTCTTGAAAACCTCAACTGATATCAGATTCTTTTGACTCCCAATGTCA
>JZKD02S1829196.1:37678-66370 GCA_000966675.3 Picea glauca
GAGCACCAACTCTAGGAGACACCAATCCCCTTCTTCAGGGCACCAACCCTAGGAAGAACCAACTCCCTCGTCTTTAGGGAACCAACCCTAGGAAGCACCAACTCCCTTGTATTTAGGGCACCAACCCAAGGAAGAACCAATTCCCTTGTATTCAGGGCACCAACCCTAGGAAGCTCCAACTCCCTTATCTTTTACAATTTTCTTAGTAAGAATATGAATCCTTCCACGCTCCTCCCTTCCACCCTCACTACATAACTTTCTTCAGTTTTCCTTTTTGGAATCTTCTTCTTCTTTTTATCTTTTGATCTGGACTGCAGAGACACTTTATTCTCACCACTTTTTCTCATTTATATACTCTGTCAACTGGTGTGAGCTATGAAACATTGTGTCCCTTTGTTTGTACCATCACACCTCTTCATTAACAATAATCTTGTTTGTTTTTATTTATTCAAATATTATCGAGAAGCCTTTTCAATTTAATGAAAATGATTTTCATTAATCGATCATAGGATCAATTTCATTTAACTTAATTTCACGTCTCTACAAATATTGCATAAATAAATTATGTATAGGCATTTCCTTCAAACCATTTACATGTGACCATCTTCACAAAACCATGGTCTTATTGTCTAAGCGATGTTACCAATGCCTTATGGATTATGTGTTCATAACCCATGACTGGGGGCTAGAACCTAGTTCACTGGATTTCGATGTTCGACGATTTTTCTTTGACAATCATCTAATATTTCAGAGTTTTCAATTTCCCAAAATGGTTACCTCTCACACGGGTTGATTCGATGGATGACATGATTCCCAGAACCAAATCAACAGTCTGGATCCAATCCTTAATCATTCTTTTACTGCTTAATCTATTGGTTATGAATTGATCTACATTTGAGATGGATGGATCTCATTTACTTCGAAACTTCGGCTTTCGCGAATTATAGTATTTGTAATCATTAAACCTCCCAGAGTATATTTCCCCAAAAATAGATTGGAGGGTCATTATTCGTTCTTCCGTTAGTCAGATGATCTTGTCTTATCCATAGGTTTCGAACAAATCTACAACCATGAATTAATCTATAGGAGAGTGAATGATTATTGTTTACTTCAAGAATTCATAAATTCATGCTTCTTTATGAATTGCTCTGTGCTTCCACTCAAATTGATCCAATGGTTGAGAATGCTCTCAAAGTAGGTCAACAATCAGGGATGACTGCGAATTCCTAAACTAGTGCGATGTTTAAAACTATTGTCGATTTCTGCAATGGAAACTGCTCATTTGACAGTGGAACAGATTCCAACTGTAGATATTATTGGTGGGTGACCATCGACGTTTGGTGTAGTATGCAGAATCATAACTTGCATGTGGTTTATCCCATCGCCCTAACTCTGCAATTGAATTTGTGCTATTTTTGGTGGATCAACCACAATCGTTGATATTTGAATCGATGAGATCTGAAGGTCTAGAATAATTGCGAGATTGGAAATAACATGTTGTTTAATTCTCCATTCATGCTCCGCAATCAATCCATTCCCTTGATCTAGCGCTTGTGTATCCAACGGTCTTGGTTTGTCTCGTAGGGATTTCGATCCTGATCACGTTTCTGCAATGCACTTTCCTTTCTGAGATTCATGTGTGTCATCGGTTGTTGAAATCAATGACAATATGTCCAACACCCGTTACCCACATCTATGAGTGGAAGAAGTGCTCCCCCTCCTCAATATGCTTTGGTTCTTCTGGTTGTATTGTTTTGGCTATGATGATAGCAATGGGTTCTACATCGATGATCTATTTCCCTTTATTGTGCTTTGAATCATAGTCCAAGTCAAGGTCCAATTCTTTTTCTTTGAGGTTGGCCACCAATCCCCTTCTTCAGGGCACCAACCCTAGGAAGCACTAACTCCCTCGTCTTTATGGCAACAACCCTAGGAAGCACCAACTCCCTTGTATTTAGGGCACCAACCCTAGGAAGCACCAACTCCCTTGTATTTAGGGCACCAACCTAGGAAGTTCCAACTCCCTTATCTTTTACAATTTTCTTATTAAGGATATGAATCCTTCCACGCTTCTCCCTTCCACCCTCACTGCATAAGTATCTTCAATTTTCCTTCTTGGAATCTTCTTCTTCTTTTAATCTTCTGATCTCGACTGCAGAGACACTTTCTTCTCACCACTCTTTCTCGTTTATATACTTTGTCAATTGGTGTGAGCTATGAAACATTGTGTCCCTTTGTTTGTACCATAACACCTATTCATTAACAATAATCATGTTTGGTTTTAGTTATTCAAATATTATCGAGAAGCCTTTTCAATTTAATGAAAATGCTTTTCATTAATCGATCATAGGATCAATTTCATTTAACTTAATTTCATGTCTATGGAAATATTGCAGAAATAAATTCTGTAGAGGCGTTTCCTTCAAACCATTTACATGTGACCATCTACGCAAAACCATGGGCTTATTGTCTAAGCGATGTTCCCAGTGTCTTATGTCTTATGTGTTCATAACCCATGACTGGGGGCTAGAACCTAGTTCACTAGATTTCGACGTTCGACGATTTTTCTTTGACAACCATCTAATCTTTCAGAGTTTTCAATTTACTAAAATGGTTACCTCTCACACGGGTTGATTCGATGGATGACATGATTCCCATAACCAAATTAACAGTCTGGATCCATTCCTTAATCATTATTTTACTTCTTAATCTATCAGTTATGACTTAATCTATGTTTGAGATGGATAGATCTCATTTACTTCGGAACTTTAGCTTTCACGAATTATAGTATTTGCAATCATTAAACCTCCCAAAGTATATTTCCCCAAAAATAGATCAGATGGTCATTATCTGTTCTTCCATTAGTCGGATGATCTTGGCTTGTCCATAGGTTTCGAACAAATCGACAACCATGAATTAATCTACAGGTGAGTGAACGATTCTTGTTTACTTCGAGAATTCATAAATTCGTCCTTCTTTATGACTTGCTCTATTCTTCCACTCAACTTGATCCAATGGTTGAGAATGATCTCAAAGAAGATCAACAATCAGGGATGATTGCGAGTTCCTAAACTAGCACGATGTTTAAAACTATCGTCGAGTTCTGCAATGGAAACTGCTCGTTTGGCAGTGGAACATATGCCAACTGTAGATATTATTGGTGGGTGACCATCGACGTTTGGTGTAGATTGCAGAATCATAACTTGCATGTGGTTTATACCATCGCCCTAACTCTGCAATTGAATTTGTGCTATTTTTGGTGGATCAACCACAATCGTCGATCTTTGAATCGATGATATCTGAACGTCTAGACTAATTGCGGGATTGGAAATACCAGGTTTTTTAATTCTCCATTCATGCTCTGCAATCAATCAATGCCCTTGATCTGGCGCTTGGGTATCCAACGGTCTTGGTTTGTCTCGTAGGGATTTCGATCCTGATCACGTTTCTGCAATGCGATTTCCTTTCTGAGTTTCATGTGCGTCATCGGCTGTTGACATCAATGACAATATGTCCAACACCCTTTACCCACATCTGTGAGTGGAAGAGGTGCTCCCCCTCCTCAAGATTCTTTAGTTCTTCTGGTTGTATTGTTGTGGCTATGATGATAGCAATGGGTTCTACATCGATGATCTATTTCCCTTTATTGTGCTTTGAATCATAGTCCAAGTTAGGGTCCAATTCTTTTTATTTGAGGTTGGACACCAATCCCCTTATTCAAGGCACCAACCCTAGAAAGCACCAACTCCCTCATCTTTAGGGAACCAACCCTAGGAAGCACCAACTCCCTTGTATTTATGGCACCAACCCTAGGAAGCACCAATTCCCTTGTATTCAGGGCACCAACCCTAGGATGCTCCAACTCCCTTATCTTTTACAATTTTATTAGTAAGGATATGAATCCTTCCACGCTCCTCCCTTCCACCCTCACTGCATAAGTATCTTTAGTTCTTCTTCTTGGAATCTTCTTCTGCTTTTTATCTTCTGATCTAGATTGCAGAGACACTTTTTTCTCACCACTCTTTCTCATTTATATATTATGTCAACTGGTGTGAGCTATGAAACATTGTGTCCCTTTGTTTGTACCATCACACCTCTTCATTAACAATAATATTGTTTGTTTTTATTTATTTAAATATTATCGAGAATCCTTTTCAATTTAATGAAAATGCTTTTCATTAATCGATCATAGGATCAATTTCATTTAACTTAATTTCATGTCTATGCAAATATTGCAGAAATAAATTCTGTAGAGGCGTTTCCTTCAAACCATTTACATGTGACCATATGCGCAAAACCATGGTCTTATTGTCTAAGCAATGTTCCTAGTGCCTTAAGGATTATGTGTTCATAACCCATGATTGGGGGCTAGAACCTAGTTCACTGGATTTCGATGTTCGATGATTTTTCTTTGACAATCATCTAATCTTTCAGATTTTTTAATTTCCCGAAATGGTTACCTCTCACACGGGTTGATTCAATGGATGACATGATTCCCAGAACCAAATCAACAGTCTGGATCCAACCCTTAATCATTCTTTTATTGCTTAATCTATCGGTTATGACTTAATCTACGTTTGAGATGGATGGCTCTCATTTACTTAAGAACTTCGGCTTTCACGCATTATAGTATTTTCAATCATTAAACCACCCATAGTATATTTCCTCGAAAATAGATCAGATGGTCATTATTCGTTCTTCTGTTAGTCGAATGATCTTGGCTTGTCCATAGGTTTCAAACAAATCAACGACCATGAATTAATCTACAGGTGAGTGAACGATTCTTGTTTATTTTGAGAATTCATAACTTCTTCCTTCTTTGTGAATTTCTCTTTGCTTCCACTCAACTTGATCCAACGGTTGAGAATTTTCTCGAAGCAGATCAACAATCAGGGATGATTGTGAGTTCCTAAACTAGCACGATGTTGAAAATTATCGTCGAGTCCAGCAATGGAAACTGCTCATTTGGTAGTGGAATAGATTCCAACTGTAGATATTATGTGTGGGTGACCATCGACGTTCAGTCTAGATTGCAAAATCATAACTTGCATGTGGTTTATCCCACCACCCTAACTCTGCAATTGAATTTGTGCAATTTTTGGTGGATCAACCACAATCATCAATCTTTGAATCGATGAGATATGAAGGTATAGACTAATTGCGGGATTGGAAATACCACATTGTTTAATTCTCCATTCATGCTCTGCAATCAATCCCTGCCCTTGATCTGGTGCTTGCGTATCCAACGGTCTTGGTTTGTCTCGTAGGGATTTTGATCCTGATCATGTTTCTGCAATGCGCTTTCATTTCTGAGCTTCATGTGCATCATCGGTTGTTGACATCAATGAAAATATGTCCAACACCCTTTACCCAAATCTGTGAGTGGAAGAGGTGATCCCCCTCCTCAAGATTCTTTGGTTCTTTTGGTTGTATTATTGTGGCTATGATGTTAGCAATGGGTTCTACATCGATGATCTGTTCCCTTTATTGTTCTTTGAATCATAGTCCAAGTCAGGGTCCAATTAGTTTTCTTTGAGGTCGGCCACCAATGACTATGTCAAGCAACATTCATCGGTGTTGTGCCAAGTGTTGTTGTGGAACTCACACCACTTTCTAGTGTCTTTCTTAGACTTCCCGTTACCCTTCTTTTCATGTGTATTTTAATTTCTCACCTAAGGTTGGAATTCATTTCTCTGTCCTTCATCCGGTGAGTTAGGGTTTTCTTTTCCATGATTCTTTCATGGCATATTTTCAAACCCGAACTCCCACTTACTCTGCTTCTTGAATTTCTACTCAATTTTGACTGCATATTAATAACAAGCTCTTGGTGAGGAGATGTCCAATAAATCCATCTTTGTTTGGATGTACCTATGCAGACCATTGTGATACCTCAAAACCAGGTGCCTCTAAGAGTCTTTGATACCCATATTTAAGCACAATATGAAATATGTTAGTGTACTCTAACACTATCTGATCTATTTTCTAATGCAGTGTCATCAATATCATGTACTGGTTATCATAGTTTCTAATAGGTTAGAACTCCTCCTTTAGGGAACCTACAAAGATTGCCCAAGTGGGTTCTCTCCTGAATGGTTTAGATTCATCCATGGTGTACCTCTCTTGGTAACATTCCCACCAAGATCTAACATGGGGAAGGGATTTAAGGAGCGGGAAGGTGATCTTTTCACCGTCACAGAAATTTTGAATGGAATAATAACCTTCTAGATGATTCAACTCTTTTTCTAGAGCATTTGCATCTATCTGGCCTTCAAATAAGGTGATATCAAAATTGACTTGTACCTTGAATAAGGTGATATCAAAATCGACTTGTACCTTGAAGGGTGTCGCACCTCCGAACAATTCCCATGATGCATGTGGTATAAATTAGTCCAAGTTTATAAAATTCCATAGGCATGTAAAATACTAGGAATTCATGAGCGGTCACCCATCCTAGTACTACTCTAGCCAGAGCACACTTAACTGTAGAGTTCTAATGAGGTCCAATGTGTTAACACTATGTTGTAAGCATGTACATACAACCACTAGGAAATCATTACATGATGTCTGTAATTAACAAATGAAGATGGAATTACATTACATTCCCCATCAAAAGGGTGAATATCATGGTTTATCAAAACCATATGTTTGAAATGTTGATTCAGTGGAAAATGTGGATGGCCACCGAGATCCACTTGGATCAAATACATTTTAGGAGATTCACTACCATTTGTTCCATATTTACAAATTTAAATATGAGCACACTATCAACAACTTGGAAACGTTATGACATGACATTTCAATGAATGCGTCCAGAAAATCATAACCAAAGGGACCAACATTGAAACTTAGAGAAGTACATTTGAACTCCTTATTTAGTTTACATTTGAATTATTTATGTTAAATGCATTTTCTAAAGTATAATTTGAAGTTTTTGTATTTGTAACTCATGTATTTTGTGGTAAATGATATCTAGGTACCAATACTGAAAAACGATTATACATTTTAATCTGAAGAGACAATGTATGAATGAGTGAACAAAAAAGACACATATGTTGGACATCGTGATGAGTAGGACCCACCAATATATAACAGTGGCTCTATAATTGTTATATACAAAAAACTTAGTAATGGTTGTCGGGCTAGAATCTGAATGGGTTCCCTACTCCAAACAGTGTGAGGTCTAATAAGGAATTTTTACTGAGGGTAACCCCTATTGTTGATCAAGGTCATTCAAACCCATCAACAAAGAGATAACTTTCTTTTCAATGGAGTTCCTTTATCTGAATAGGGTTTTTAAGGTAGTGAATTTAAATGATCATAACTACCTAATTTTATCTTAGAATTATATCATATAATATGTCGAATTTGTTGGGTATGTGTTATATTATTTGCAAGACTGTAGGTCCCCCAAATTTTTGGGGGTTTATTCATCAATTTTTTAGGCGGTTTTTTTTCCTTTGGTAGGAGTATATTTTTTTCCTTTGGTGGTTTAGTGGTGTATGTGTTGACGAGTCCAAATGGCCTATCAAGAAGGTAAGGGAGAATTCCCAATTGCAGGTCCCAATAAGACCTACTCTCGTTTGGGGTAGGGTTTCCAACTAGTATGTGGGTCTGGTTGCGAGTAAGAATTAAAATAAGAAAAAGGGGAAAGACGAAAAACCATCCCCAAAAGAATTGTAATTAATTCTAAACCTGCTTTGAAAAAAAAACTAATGTACAACTACTTCTAACATATCGTGTGCAGGAGAAAAACTAATAGATGAGTACAACTTAAAATGATATTTTTGATTGCAAATATAGTTCATGGCAGCCAAGAATATGTTAAAACAATAATAATTCAGATATCATCTCAAAAATTTGCAGAGGATACCTATAACATCATCCGTGTACTCATTAAAAATCACAAGAGAATAATCATTCTAAATACTAAGCACAAAAATAGTTCATATGATCAACACTCAGAAAAACTCAAATGATAAACACATTTATGGATTAGTCCCAAATGCATTTGATACAATTATGAATTCAAAAATAGTTTCTTCTCTTCATATATCCAACAATAAGAGTATCAAGAGTCTACACAATGGGAAAAATTCCCCTCTTACATTCAACGAGTTCTCTTTTATAAGATAAGAGAAAATCCTCAATTTTTGTGACTGTTCATTTCCTTTCCCTTTGGTTTATCATTTTACACTTAAATTTTCTATTACATTTTTGTAAATAAAATGTACACGTCATAAACAAAAGTTGAAGATATTGTTGAGTAGTTATTCTTTCCCTAAGGTAGTTCACAAATGATATTTATTTAAAAATATTATTAACTCTGCTTATTTTTCTCTTCTTCTATTCCTCGAAATGTTTCTGGGAATTTTTGGTGTTAGTATGATTGCTAAGATCATCCCATATTATTCTTCTCTATCTCATCCTTCCATCATTCTCTTTCAAGTCCAATTGTGACTCTTGTAGCTCTAGATACGACTGCCTAAACATTTCACAACCCATTTTCTAATTAATTTCGGGCCTCTTATGTTTTCTATATTTTTTGAGAATTTTCACCCTCAACATGTCAACACTAGATGTACCATCCTATATTATTCTCTGTTGGATTTTCAAAGAGCTATCTTGGGCATGAATTTGTTTCATGTATCCTTGGATATGGTCGTCTGAAGTTAGCACAATGATGTTTTCATTAAATTCGTGACCCTATGTTCTTTACATTTTTTAGGAATTTCCATCACTAGTTTAGACTGAAGTTATATTCTAATGTATTATTCTCCTCGATGCCTTTCCAACGAGGTATCAGGGAATCGATTCCGACTCTTGTAAGTTGTAGCTGAAGATATGGTTGTTTGAAGTTCAGTGCTAAACAACCCTTGATATTCCCATGGGGGAATCTGAATCATTGATCTTCAACCTGGAAATAATTATACCACATGCATGAGTCAATTCAATATTGAATGGTTTATATATATTTTATCTCTCTTACTTGATTTGTGTAAGGAATTAGAGGAGGCATAGGAATGTTATGGGATTTTTTCTCACAGATATCTCATTGAATAATCAATAAGATCTCCCTAGGATTGGCCTAGCAAACCTAGACAAGAATGGGATAGATTTCTTATGGTTCTCTTAGAAACAAGCAATAATATCATTACACAAGGATATGGGATGATGAAATACCTTTTCTTGAATTTTTTCCTTAGTGTATTCTTGGTTGTTTTAGTCCTGAAGTTCTAGTTGCAGCTTCTTCAACCTGCGTCCTTCACACCAAAGACAAAACAATACCATTCTACTTTGTCCTCCTAGTGTTAGAATCCTAGATCTAGCTTGGATCGTGTTAGCACTCTGCAACTTCTAAGGTTGAGAAAGAAATGGACAGAGGTAACTATTTCAACCAGGTTTGGATTGTATTATGACCTATACAACCAGAGAGGGCTCTCTCACAACTGAAAAATACTCAAAAGATTTGGCAATTAGCTCACAGAGGTCAGATTATAATATAAAATGGGTTTTGTTTTTAAAAAGGATGGTAGGACATGAATGATATAAAATACCATTGGGCAATGGAGTCAATTTCTGAATATTAATGATATCGAGTCAATAACAGATGGGTACTCTCTAGAAAAAAAGGCAAAGTAGGCACTATTTTTCAACAAATAATGTTTAGATGACAATGGAAAAAAGAACAAGACAACCCATCACAGTGAGACAAATTAAGAATTATCAATGTAACTTTAGAAGGAAAACAAAGAAGATACAGATCACCCTGGACAGAGCACCGAATACAGATGAATTCTGGGGGAGGTTTTTGTAGATCAGATTGTTCTGAGAAAAAATAGGGTCGAAGGAATTATTTGATTCTCCCACTTTGAGATATTTGTGTAAAATATGGGGGATTATTTTGTAGGTCATCTTTTTTTGAGCAAAAACCTCTCTCGGTTTTTTGAAATTCATCTCCAGTTGTCCCGGATCTAGGTTTGAAATAGATATCTCAAACAAGAAAATCCCGAATCCCGAAAAAGGGCTCAAAGATGCTCTCTATTCTCCCAATATATCTAATATTTATGAGAAATATGGGAGATTTTATTGTTATTTGGCTCGTTATGAGAAAAAACGTCTTTCAGTTTCTCAAAATTCATCTTGGTTTGCTCAGAAATCGCCTCGGAATATGACTGGTTGAAATGGGCAAAACAAAGGTTTTTTAATTGGGGAGAATGGTTTTCGGAGAGGGATAGGTGGTTTTAGGGGGGGTCTGAAATAACAGGGAGATGACAAGTGGCATTAGTAAAACTTCTTTTCAAACCCCCTCAATTAAATTTTGGATGAAAAGGGGGGTTCCCAAAAGATTATATGCCGTTGATTAGATTTGTTTTGGCTGGGATGGGATATATGAAGTAGGAGGGGAGAATAATAAACTTAGGATATAGAGTATAATAGTTAGTTTAAATGTTTTTTTTTTATGTGTTTTGTCTTTTCTTTGTTTTTGTTTCTTACGATTTTGTTTAATATCTTTATTTTAATTATATATGTATTTTTTTAATTATTTAATTTTGTTTTCATTGTTTTCATTTTAATTTTTTATTTGTTTTTATTCTTATCTGTTTAGTTTATTAATTATGTTTCTAATTTTATTTTATTTTATTTTTTAATATTTCGATTTTTATAATTTTTTTTGTATTAAACTAATGTTTATTTAATTTTTTAATAATTTTGATTTTTTTTTAATTTATTATTAACATTATTCAAAATTAATTATTTATTTATTAAAAATAATAATTTATTAATTATTTTAATTTAGTATTAAAACTATTAATCATTACCCTAATTTAATTACTAACCTGCTAACCTAAATTACGAATTATTAATCCTTAACAATGTTCACTAATACTCATTAACTTATTGTTTTTCATTTACCCTAAGCTTGTCTAACATTAATTTTGTGTAGGAATGAAATTAGCGGGGGGGAATGATGAAGTGGATGGTGTAATGGAATGAATGGTGGATGAGATGTGGCCCATAAAATGAATGAACATGGGAGTGAGTGGTGCAAAAGAGAATGAAGGATTGAGTAAAATGGATGGTGGGAGAGGCAAAATTATCCGAGGAAGTCAGCAAGCCAGGAGCCTTCGTCATGAGAGCAACAATAGATAAATAACTGAATAATCTGATTTCCTATCATTTATAGGACCCTAATAGATCTAACATGATATATTACAATATAAATTAGATATTAATATTATGTATCAAATACAAACATTCATGGGGAAAACCAAATGGTCTATTATGTATTATAGAGAATACATATCAATGCATACCTCAACTTGATGAAGATGCATCCTCCTTTAGTCTCCTTGCTCCTGGCCTCTCCTTATGGCTTCTTGTTCAGGGTAGGCTCACTGAATTTTGTTTGTGATGATGGATGCCTCTATAGTTGGATAACATAACAACACTATGAATTCTTCTTCCTCTTCTCCAAGGCTTCCCTTTGTTATATAGCTCTTGGAGGAGGCTTGAGGGATCCTTCTATATATTCTAGAGACCACTAGAGACTCGAATGACGTGAGCTCCCCGGCCTTTGTCATGAAGCTCCAACTCATCCATCACCTATCACCTCATAAATCCTTGATTTCCAGAAGTCTGACAGTGCCTCGCTTGTTGAGCCACTAGTGTCCAATGACAACCTCACTTGTTGTCTACTAGGTGTCATGCAAGGGCCTCCAAAAATGATCCAAAAAGGGTCAAACCTTAGGTAAAATATGTATTAGGGATTCTATCTTTTGATGGCTTCCTCTCTGGCCTATAGGGTGGAAATTAAGGCTATAAAAAATGCCCCCTAATGTGCGAAGTTAGGAAAGGAGTGGATGGCCAAAATACATTACAATAATGTCCATGTGAGGCAGTGTTAGGAGAGAGAAAAGGAGATTCAGAAACCAAAGAAGTCCTGCAATCAAACACCAATGATGAGAGCATATATAGAACAATATCCTAGGTAGACATACTCAAACTTTGAATGAGCATGGCCTCCAAAAAATATAATGCCAATCCATGATATGAAATGCTATACCATGGCCATGAAAGAATACACAGTGGATCCATGTCATCAATAAGACCGTAGCCATGAGACAATATGATGTGTATATATGTCATGAACTCAATCATATCCACTAAAACGTACAATGTGGATTTATGTCAAGAATATAATAATATCCACCAATATATACAATGTGGATCTATGGCACAACATATAGATTTCAAGAAGACAATGAGCATTGAGGAGAGCACCCCCGAAGTCTTTAGATACAAGTGATATACTCCAACGCAACTTGGGAGGGGATGTTGTAATTGAATGATGTGGACCCAAACACAAGGTCTTCATCCCAAACCTCGATGGTGTGAATCTACGACATGTGAGTAAATAATTTGATATGAATCATGGTAGAAATTGTCTACTTATTGGTCATTGATGTATACCATTAACAGACGCGAGGGGACCCACTGAAAATAAAGATGGGCCCCAAGGTAACTAGTACAATATAGTGAGTGTGAATATATGAGTTGGTGTCAAACACTCATATAATCAATCAATCAAGATTCAATGATGTAAACCCATTGTTGATCACAAGGAGGCATGCCACTGAGCACTGTAAGCTCCAAGGTACTAGTTGGTCTCTAGATCCCTATCCTATATAATGTGATAAAGTTGATAGGAAGAGATCCGTCAAAGGAGGGCCTTGATGCATCCCCCATCAATCAACATGAAACATAAATCAAGAGATGATGTGAAGAGAGAGTATCACAAAGTACAACTAACATAGAGATGACAGGCTTAGAAAGTCAACAAAACAAGAATCAAGCTTAAAATTCCCTTGAACATATAGCACGACACAATGGTAACTTGGCAGTGAGACACAGGAGCTGGACATATATAGTGCAACAATGCAAGAGGCATTGAAGCACTCTCCATAATGATTGGAAGAGTAACCAATCATAGGAGTATCTCTGAATGATATTAGTAGGATGACTCCTCGGCAAGATAAAACCCATCTATATGATGAGGACTTAAACAAGTGCAATGTTCAAGGGAGACTAGATTGACGCTGCCATTTTGAGAATAATCCAATGGTGAAAAAAACCCTCTCTTTTTTTTTTGTCTCCTTCATGGTTTAATGAGCACAAAAGAATAACAAAATGAAGATAAGTCTCCTTGATGGTTTAACAAGCATGAAAGAATGACACAAGTAAGTTCATGTGCCTTTTTCGTTTAGCTTTAACGAGCCCGAAAAAAAAGTTAAATGTATACTCGTGAGTATCTTTTTCATGTCCTTTTACAAGTCTGAAAAAAAGATAAAAGTATACTCGATGGAAGAGCACAATTGACTTAAAAACATGCTCCTATGCTCCAAGCACATGGAACCAACCTAAGCAATGAGAAATTGTTGGTTACCTCTCTCTTGCTACCCCTCTTGGGCTGACCCAGGTTTAGGTCTACCATGGTAAGACTATCGACCCCTCCGATAAACCAGAAAGCAATGCAATACACAAAGTGCACTGCACAATCTCACCCGATATAGTTCTATTGGTGGTTGCAATGCTCAAGTGATTGCAGCCTGGGAATGAGTGGGGATCTAGTATTAAACTCTATGATCTCCATTTGTTACTTTTACCTTGAGCTTATATTGAATACTCTGTCATTCTTATTCATGGATGTAAAATAACAGATCTAAATAGTCATTCACGCATTTTTCTAACATCTAATCATTGACAGTAAAGTAAATACACAATATTCAATCACATAACACATGATCTACCATGGTTCACCCCTCTTGGGATACATCCAAAAATATTTATCTTCTCTTATCTTTTGTTATGGTGTTTCCAAAACTATAGTGCCCCGTGCATTACAATTCTCCATCAGTGGGTCGAGATCTACAATGAGGCAGACTAGATCACACTAGGCTCCTAAGCCTGTGATATAACCCTATTTCCTCTCCTTAGCTCAACAACTTAAAAAATAGATCGGACTTACAATCTTTCTCTCTTCAAATGACATAGTAACAATGACCAAAAGCCTGAATGAACCCCGACCTAGACCTCCTAGGTACCTACTTATCCATGTTTTTGGATTACCAGCCATTACATCTTCTTACCAAAAACCTAACCCTATCATGGCTAGGTATTCTTCCATGCATGCCTTGCATTCTTTCCTCTTCAAAATGCACATCTGTATTGCATGTGCTACTTTTCCTGGATGTGCATCTGCCTTACACATGTTTCTTTTCCTGCATGCTCGTCTCCTTTCCATGTGCTACTTTTCTTGACATCTTTATTTCTCCCACATCGTGCTTTTCCCCAAAACTGGGCTCGCGCCCAACAGGCCCCCAACACTAACATCGTGACAACACTAACATCGAGACTCATCTTGAGTGACTTCCTAACTTCAATGTCTGTCACTTCTTGTGCCAGTGCTTCATACATATCTGCTATCCCTTGGCATTGTTCCTGAGCCTGATTTCTCCTTGTTGACATGGCTTCGACCACCTTCGCGGTGACTAGTGGTTGTAATATCTCTCCCCCCTCCAAGCCTATCTGTTTGAGGCACACTTTCATTGCATCGATTTCCATGATGAAATGTTTTTCCTTTTCTTGTAGGGGCTCCAAATGAGCATGTCGTGCAATCTTCTATGACTGGACCTCTTTTTCTTCTGCCTAAAGGTTCTTCATTTCTGCGGCATTCTTGATATACTCTGGCAGGTACATTATCCTCTGTCCCTACTTGACATGTGCCATTGTTGCATGCAATTTATCTTCCTTTCCTTCCAGCTCTTGTAGGCTCTCATCCTCTAATAGATGTGTCCATAGTTGGCCGCTCTTTTCCAATAGTTCTACCACTCTATGTACGTTGTGCACAATGTTTTCTGCAGTTGTTGTCGCATATTGCTCTCTTTGTGCTCAGACTGCTAGAGGAGTAGTAGGTAATGCATTCTCCTCCAGTTCCTTGATCTTCTCTTTATATTGCGTCAAGTCTTGTGCTATTTTCCTTATCTTCTCTTCAGAATATGCTTCTTTCGATTCTGCGTTGTCGAGGATGGATTGAAATACTCCACTTATTTGTTTCTCTATCTCCTCTACTTTTGTTTTTCTAGATTTCTCTCCTACCCTTCATAGTTAAGTGCCTCCTTCAATGAGGTGTTTTCTTCCTACGCCAATTGTAATTTCATCGCATCCGACCTTGGTTTGGAATGAATCTCCTACGCGACTCTCACTTGTAATTTATACAATGCTTTAGTTGGAATCTCAGGCAATGCCAAATCCAACCTCTCAATGTATTTCAGGGGCCTCTGTGATATCTCCTCATCGATGAAAAACATATCTAGTGTTATGATGAAATTATCACTTCCTTGCACCGTGATGTGCATTGTCTCTCCAACATGTGCTTCTCCTCTAGTGGGCGTTGGTTTCTTCTTCTTTTTCTCCTTCGCCCTGATCCTCAACTACTCCAGTGTATTTTTACCTCTTGTACTTGGTATATAATTGAAGCTTGGTGATTCTATGCATTTTCCCTTACCTCTGACAGTCTATATTCCACTATTGTTACTATCAGCTCCACATCATCCATTGTCAATGATGTTTCCATTGGTTTTCTGTGGGCCTTTTCCTTCTTCCAAACACCACCTGCTTGCTAACCTGTCCTTTTCCTTTGGGCATATGATGGCTCAGATACCTCTGGAATCTGTGTATCCATTCCTGTATCCTACCCTTCTCCTTCCTCCATTGAGACTTCATGTGTCTCTGTCTGCACTTCTTCTACACTCACATGTCCTATCGGTCCTCTTGGTGCCTGCTCTATGCCCGGTGGACCCTGTGTAGGACCACGTTGTGACTTCTTTTTTGTTCTTCTTTTCTTTTGAATTGAGATGCTTTCCCCCATTGTACCTATTGTTGTCTTCTTTTTCTGGCTAGTGCCATTCTTGCCTATATGTTGCACGGGGACTATGCTACCCTATGTCTGGATTTGTACTACTGGCATTTCTCTTGGAATCTCTGGCACTTTCCACTCCTCAATCCACTCTTGGACCTCCATGTGGATGTCCTGCATCGTCACATAATACTTTAGCTGCAACCACTCCTTGGTTGGATCCTTCTTTCCCTGCAACCACATGCTTTAGTGTGATGCTTGGAAATTCGCTATCTGTCCAAACTGCTGGATAGTTTCTAGGGATATTCTCCATGTATACTCTAAGATGTTATGGATATCTATTAAGTATTGAGAGAACATGTCATTTTTTAATTTCTTTACCTTGGGATCTATTGTTCTTCACAGCGACGTGTAGTGCGTTGTGCCACATTTTCCTATCCTTGGTAGGAACATAGTGTATGCATGTTTCTGCCACCCCGCAAGTGTAATGAGGATGAGTAACCATGAATAGTGGAACTCGTATCCCCAATCCTACAGTTCCTTGCAGTCTTCAAGGAACATGTTCAGTAGATAAGGGGTCCAACTCATCGATCTCCCCTTTGCACACCGCGCTACAATTGCTACTACTCATGCAGGCACTTCTTTTTTTCGTCACTTGCGCATTAATTTGCAACCAAGCAGTCTTGTTGCAAATTTTGCTGTAGGATCATTGATGTCATTGATCCTGATACCTATGTTACCCCTTTGTGCGCCATACTCTACTTTGATCTCATATTAGATGGATTTCACCTTAGTTTTGTTGTCTAGGTATTGTTCTGACTTCTCCCCATCTGTGGGTAGCCCTGTAATCTCTGCGACGAGGTCGACGCTGATAGGCACTGGCCTATCCATCCACAATAAGACTCTGTGTACCCTCTCTAAGAGTTGTTTGACACATCCATTTATGTGTTTCTTGTGCCTGAAGTGTGGTACGTATAGTAAGTTCATGATGTCGAGGTTGTACAGTCCCAGGATCCAGTGTGTAGGCTCCAATAGTGGCGTGCTATATGGGCCTTCTCTTATTCTCTCTAAGTATCTCTATGCTACCAAATATGGGAACTTTATGGCTTCATAGACATCATTGTTGGAGTATTTAAGGCTATCAACTCATCCTACAATGTTATTGTCGATCTTCACTCCCTTGGGAATTTTTGGCATCACTATACCTAGCCCTGTGCACTGCTTTCTGCTCTCACCTTATTTTTCCCTTGTGGGGATGATACCCCACGCTCTAGTATGAGCTCTTTCTCCATTTCATGATTTGGTTCCCGCTCTAGGCCCTATTGCATGAAACTTGTGGCCGTCTCTTCTTGCTGCAACCCTTTTCCCCTGGACGCATCGGATTTTGTCCATTTGGAGTCCTCTTCTAGCTGCTCAGGATCCTGTGAGGGTTCCTTCTCCTCTTCCACATTCATTGTGGTCTACTCGTACTCCAATGTGTGTATTTATTCCACATCCACCACTGTGGGAATCTCATTTGTTCTATTTTTTGGCATTCGAGTGTTAGTCTGTGTGTTTCATCCGGTTCTACTTGGCGCTCCAACCCTCAGTGGTAACATGGTGAGAAAATCCAAACTACATGATTTCAAATCGACAGATGGTAGCACAAATTCATACTCTATCTCTCTTCCATTTGGATTTGCATTCTTCTCCTTAGAAAATAACACAATGGGTCGCTTCCCCCCCTTTTTCCGACTTTATAGTGGGACAGAGAAGTGACATTTGTGTCACACTGACAATTGTTACTTTTCACTTTTGTTTTGTTTCTTGGACGTCGTACCTTTCTACCCATTAAATTCTCTTCTTCCCACATTTTTTTCAATCCCTGGATTTCTTATAGTGCACTATTATTTTCTACCAATTCTATTCTATCAAGACCCTCCAAGTGCATCAATCTGTTTTTATTTTTATCCCCTTTTTACTTTTTATGGATTTCCTTCTTTTTCTTCTTTTTATTTATTTTTCTCATTTTTTCTCCCTTACTTATTCTATAATACACTATATACATATATTCTTACTACTTTGTAACTTTCTAGGTGCTAGGAGGTTGATTGTCCCTATACAATTTCATTAAAATCCCATTGATAATTCCTCTAATTTTTGTACCTCCTAAGTCTTTCAGTTGTAAAACTCCCCCCTCTGTGACAATCTTCACTTCATATGGTCCCAACCAATGCATTCTAAATTTTGTTGGATGCTGAAGAAATTTACTACCATACACCAAGACTAGGTCTCCCTCCTTGAAACTCTTCCTTTTAATGTGTTTATCATGCCAAGCTTTGTCCCTTTCTTTCTGTACTTCTTGGTGAAATCCTGCTAGAATCCTATCTTCTTCCAATGCGTGAATGAAGTGATGAGGCCATTATTCTGGTGGTGTCATTTTCCATAGTGTTCACCAATTCTCCAAGCGCTCTACTGGTGTCCCTTGTCCATCATATCTATGTAATTCATTGATTCCCTATTCTGTGCCAAATCTAATGTGCAATAATCGCTTACATTGGTACCAGTCCTTGACTATCTCTTTGTGCACCCCCCACTATCTTGTAGGTGTTTCCTTTAGTGTTATTTCCAGAGATAAGAGCCTCTGATTTTCTAACACTTCATATTTGTATCTTGTTAGGAATTCTTCTAAGTCATTCACCCCATGAAAACTGGGAGGTTCTCTTATCTCTATACCTACCCATCTTACTGCGCAGTCTATTCTTGTGCACCTTCTTGTGGATACTTCATGTAATCTCTGCTGCCAATTATCCAACCCTGTATCTGAGTCTAAAGCGCATGGTGTGATACTTCTCCAACAAATTACTCCATGTGTAGTTGTATTTACATAATATTCTTCTCATGTGGTGGTTCTGTATAACTGGTTGATTTCCTCCAAGTCTAAGCAAGTGGGTTCTAAAAACCTTTCTCCTTTTGATGGGTCTAGTAGCGCAACGAATCTTTATTCTCCTGAATAGAATGCCATCTTCCTTGTATTCAAATTTATTATAGCCTGGTTATCAAACTCCCAATACAAGCCAAGCAATGTTGGATAAGGTTTTGTGCCATCCACTATTTTTATCACTTCAAAATCGGCTTTAGTGTGCACTCCATAGAGATCTACTGTCACACCCTTTAGCCTTCCAATTAGCAGAAACCTATGTTGATTTGCTAGTTTCAGCTGAACAAGTGAATATCCTAATGTGGGCTCTCCTATACATTGCCATGTCTTCTTAGGTAACACATTTACTTCGAAGCCTAAATCCAGTATAATATCCCCCATGTTGAAATATCCAATGTTGGCATTCCGTCTGAACTCTCTACTTGTCCTCCTCCTTATATGCAAGTGATTAACTATTTTCTTCTCTATATTTCCCTCTACGTTTGTGTTACATCTTTCTAACATATTTTGTAATACTTTAATAAATGATGGATCATTTAGTAGTTTAACACGAGATTGTAGAAAATCCTTTACGGTAGTTACTTTTTCTAAGGGTTGTGCTTCATTAGTTTCATCTAGCGATGAAGGAATCTTGTACGTTGGTACATCCTAAGTATGTTGTGCAGTTGATGTATATGCAATGTATGGCTTCAATAATTCTTGTCTATCTTGTTTGAATATGTCATTTTCATTCTTCACATCAAACTGCTTATGTGGTTCAACATTCTTCTTCACCCATCGGTGTTGTGTTGGATCTTGTCTTACTGTGTCAACTCCTATTTTAGCTCCTATGCACGTAACTATGTTGATATTTCTTCCATCATCCCTTGCTTCTATATAAATTCATTGAAAATTCTGAATGTTCTGATTCCTCTTTTCCTAGATCTTCCTCAATAGTGTCAGACATTCTTCCATGTCATGATCTGATGCACGACAATTCATACATGTCGTAGGTGGAAATGGACATTCTCTTTCACAATGTCCTATTTTTTGATAGTTATGGCATACCATCAGTCCTCTTCCTCTTCCAAAGCCTCCTCTACCTCATTCTTCACCTCTATTTCCAGCTCGATCTCCTCACAATGCATTGTACTCAGGCACCTAATTATACTGCGTGGAATTATACTATGGCTGAGCGGTATTGTACTGTGGTTGTGTAGTGTTATATTGGGTTGGTACTTGGTTACAATGTGGTGCATCATTTCCTGTCATCATTTCTTCCTGAACCCTATACGTGTCTTATATTATTTCCCTCATCAACTCCATTGTCCTGCAATCTTTGTCATCATGGCCCAATGACTTGCAAAAGTTACAATATGAAATTTTAGGCACTTTCTGATATTTCTGCATCATTGGACAATTATATGGATCATGCCCCTATGTCTTACAGATATCACACCATAGTCCCCCTATTGACAAAGGGTTTGGCATTCCTATTTCCATGTACTGTGTGAAAGTTGGGTATTCATTCTTGTGGTGCCCTTCTGTCCTACATGTGATACACTAAACAACTTCTCTTTTGTGCTTACTCATGTTTTAGTTTAGTTGAAATGTTAAATTCTTCAAATCCTCCTTCATCTCCTCTATTGTTGGATCTGTCTTATGATATTGGTTCTCTTCTAGTTGTAAGGATACCTACAACGCCTCTTCCTGAGTTTAAAACTTATGTTGTCTCAAAGGGCATTTCAGGTGTGGTAGCAGGGAATTCACAAATATATGACTATGTTACATATCTATCGTGACATACTTCATCTTTCCCTTCAATCGTTTGAATCTCTGGTCAATATACCATACATATTTCTATTGTTTCTTTATGATCTCTATCATGTCATTCATGTATTGATCCTCTGAGCTAGGCTTCTGGAATTCATTTATCAACAACTTCTTGATATCCGCAATCGTTTTGGTTGTTCATGATGGACTGTTTGCAGCTAAGATCATGTACTGATCTAGTGCATGGTCTCTTAGTGTGATAGCTAACTGCGCAAGTTTTGTATCCTCATTTGTGATCTTCTTTGCTTCCCAGATATTTTCATAGATGAACAAGTGCTTCTCAGGGTCCTTTGATGCCTCTCCCTTGAATTCTGGTAACCTGATGGTGGGATCATGTCCTGCCATCCTGAATGATGAACTAATACCTCCACGTGGTGTAGATCCTTGACTAATGCTTCCTGAAATGGCTCCCCAATTTGTTTCTCCCTATGTAGATGTACTTCCTACTGTGTTTCTTCCACTTAAATTCTATTGTATAAACGGTGGTGTTCTCTCTGGTGTATTGGTGACACATGGGTTGATGAGTTCAACAATGAAACTGATATGGATAGGAGTTATTCCTTAGGTTCCTACCCTTGGACCCCCTGTCTTCCTTTCATATGTCATGCATAGGATTTCATCAATCTTCTCCACATCCCGGAGATCCTCTACCTCTTCTTCATCACTTTCCAGGCCTTCCCTCGTGGCTATGGCTCTCTTCTTATTGTTCATCTTGTATTGGTAGGGTAATCCACTGCATGTTCTTCTAGCTGTTTCCATGATTTGCTTGATCTGGTATTCCTCCATCATGATTGGATCCAAGGCCTCCTCCTTCTTTACTTTATCCATATCTTTCTCCATTTCTTCATCTCTTGTCAATGCTTCCCCCCTTCCCCCATGCACGTAGGGAAGTTTAGTTGTCTGATGCCATTTTCATTACACATTTGATATACAGTAAAATATTGATGGAAGTATACAACGATCTTATATACCTACCTCTAGGTCCCTCAAGGAACTCTTTCTCTACTGTGTTGTAAGACTTCGCAATATCTACTGCAAATTATGTGATAAATCCTGAAACAATGTTGTCTAACCAGAAATCTATTTCTCGTGTAAATTTATTGTCAACTTGTTGTAACTGTGCGATCTCCACAGAATTCCACTCTAGTTTTCTGATCCAATTTGTAGGGTGGTTGTCTTTCAACCTCAATATCCACTCCTGCAACACATGCGGGAAATCATAGAAAAATACTTCATGCAAGTCGCTAAATACGTACTTGTCCAAATATTTGCGCGATGTTAACTTCGAGTTTCTATTATCTTTATGCACAAATTCCATCTCCTTTTGTTTCAACCAACTCTTGATATCTGCCTTCATTGGGTTCCACGCTCTAAACATCCCCTTTTATAATCTCATTCCTTTTAACGTTTCCTCATCAGATCTAACATTCTTTTCCTGATTCTTTAGTAGATCTCATTCAGTCAATCCCATTTTGTTCCAATCATTAATAGAACCATTTTTTGGTTTACTTATCTCTTGATACCCCTCTTGGGCTGACCTAGGTTCATGTCTACCATGGTTTCCAATAAAATCCCTTTAAAACTATCGCCCCCTCTAGTAAACCATAAGGTCGTGCAGTACAAAAAGTGCACTGCGCAGTCTCACCCGAGATAGCTCTATTGGTGGTTGCAACGCTCAATTGCTTGTAGCCTAGGAATGAGTGGGGATCTGGGATTAAACTCTGTGATCTTCATTTGTTACTTTAACTTTCATCTTATATTGAATACCCTGTCATTATTATTCATGCATGTAAAATAACATATCTAACTAGTCATTCACACATTTTTCTAACATCTAATCATTGATAGTAAAGGAAATACACAATATTCAATCACATAACAGATGATCAACCATGGTTCACCCCTCTTGGGCTACATCCACAAAGATTTATCTACTCTTCTCTTTTATTATGGTGTTTCCAAAACTACAACGTTGCATGAATCACAATTCCCCATCAGTGAGTCGCGTTCTACAATGAGGCAAAACAGATCACACAAGGATCCCCAGCCTATCATCTAACCCTCAATATCTACCCTATTTACTCTCCTTATCTCAACAACTTACAAAACAGATCAGACTTACAGTATTTATCTCTTCAAAAGACACAATATTAATGACCAAAAACTCGAACGAACCCCAACCTAGACCTCCTAGGTACCTACTTATGTTTGTTTTTGGCTTACCAGCCATTACATATTCTTACAAAAACCATAACCCTATCACGAATAGGTATTCTTGCATGTGTGCCTCACATGATTTCCTCTTTTGCATGCACACTTGTCTTGCACATGCTACTTTTCCTGTATGCGCATTTGCCTTACACATGTTGCTTTTCCTACATGCATGTATGCTTTTCATGTGTTTCTTTTCCTACCAGTTGTATTTCTCCCATGTCATGATTTTTCCCAAAATTGATCTTGCGTCCAACGAGAATGAAAATGGTACTGGAAAGTGAGATCCACTCTTAGCAGTTATTCTCTCCCTAGGTAGGTGGATGCAAAACAAAGGATAAATAGTGCAAGAGGAAGATGAGTGCATAGAAGTATGCAGGATATGGGAAAACAAAAACACAAGGATAGGAAGTATGACATGAGCAACAAATGCATAGGCGACCATTAAGAAACATAAAAAAAAAATCGGGAACCCCCACAGGATGTGGCCCAAATTTAGATGAAGAGAAGAGAATGGGGATCGATATTCAAGTCATAAAGGGGCTAAAGGAGTGCTCCCAGGCTTATGAGAAAACACAACATGGGAACCAAAAGAAAATTCATATGCTAACTAGGGCTCCCATGAAGGTTAAGGACTATCAAACTAGTTACAACGTGCAAAAGTAGTGGCTAATGTTGCAACTGACGGGGTTCGAACCTAAGGCATAATGTCGGTATTATGGATGGTTAATAATACAAAGTGGAAAATGAAATGAAAAACCTATCCCTATATGCCAGTTTAGGAACATGTACCTCAAGCTTTGTGGAAGTCGCCAACTTCATAAAAAAACCCCTAGAATCTTGTCAAACACATGCAAACTAGATTCCTAAGTCAATTAAAGTAAAAATGGAATAAAAATAAAATGAGCTCATATAAAAAGAAAAAACCCACTTTCTTGATCTCATAGTGAAAAATTGATATTTTATTACCCAAGTGGTTATAAAAAACTAGTCCCAAGGGTTAGCTCAAGTGGTTTTGAGACATACATGAAGCTATCCCCAATAGAGGAGGTCACGAGTTCAAATATATTGGCCCCCTTTGGGGTTAGGCCCCGTAATTAGGGCCGATATTTTATCCCGTTTACCATCCAGGAAGTGGGGAAATACTTGGGGGTTTCCCGTGAGGTATTCCATCAGAAAAAAAAAATGGTTATAAAAAGGGAACACACCTTGGTTAAATTCATTATTTACTTGCAAGAGAGGAGTGTTGAGATCTTTAGGATGAAACCTCATCCCAAAGGAGGTTGTGAGATCGATATGGAGACTTCTTCAACCATTCAGCTAGCTTGATCTAGGTAAGTAGTAGAAACTCCCTCCCTACACATTTCCTTACAATTTTTCCTTGGATTATGGGGGGGGAATGCGGCCAAGAGGCCCGTGGAGGGCTTGGTCGAGCCCATGGATGAGGGGCCTCGTGTGACATCTCAGACACGTCGTGTGGGGCCTCATTGGGTGCCCTTAGGGCATACAGAGAGGACTCGCGTGATTCTCTAATAATTTCCAACGATGCCCAAGATAAATTCTTGGGCAGGCCGACCGAGTGCTTATCGGAAAGGGTTTTTTTTAGGTGGGAATTGTCATTGGTAAGTGTGGGGATAATGGATTGTTGTGTTTCTTATTGACTGAATGTATATAACTTGGAAAAAATGATCGATTGGAATGAAAGGAAACATGAAGCATATGACTATGCTGCTCAAGGGGACAATATGACCTTGGTGACTCTCTAGGAGTGTGGGCTCCTGAGGTTCTTCTGTTTCCCAATGTTGGGCTCCCTTGAGTTGTTACTAGACCAATTGGTTTAGTACTGGGAGCCTGATCAATATTTATTCATTGTTCAGGGGAAATTCCTACAACTGAACATGGATGACATATACTTTTGCATTGGGTTATCCCAACGAGTTCTACCATGGCATGTGGTTTACACACCAGGTGGAAATGATCGTTTGATCTTGAGTTATATTGAGGAATATTGTTGGGTTGGTGATAGGAATATGGGTAGCCAGATCCCCATCATGGATATCGTGGATCTTCTGCTGAATACCATTCTTTTCTGCATTACCCAAGCTTTGAGATCCACAACCTCTCATTTGGATTCTTGTCCAACATATAGGTGACTCTAATGTGCCTAGAGCCTACTATCTTCAATTGTTGCGAGGGAGTCCTTGCTAACATAAAAAAACCAACTGAATTGCTCAAACAGGGTAAGCAGAAGTAGTTTGGGTATGGCTCCCTTCACGTGACGATTTTCCTAGAGTGAGTGCCTTAGTTGGAACCTCGGATTGTGTTGAGTCAACCAACACCTTTAGACCCATGGATGGTGTTTTGGGTCGAGTATATGGCAAGGTTACCAGGGGCACAACATCAGGATCAATATGGGGTGATATTTTCCAACTAGTGGCATCGTCAGATTATGAGTATCGAGGAATTCCCATATGTAGGGACTGACTTCTCTCATGACCCAAAGCTGCCACTTCCCCCAGGTGAGGCATGGGATCCCACAGGTGAGTGTTTTTTAGTTTTTTTGTATTTCCATTTTTTTGGTATTTTTTAGCATATATGATGTTTTGGGGAGATGCACATTGACACACATTGATTGGTTTATGCAGATGTAGAACCAAAGAATCCATAGGGATGGGGTTGATATCATTGTTAGAGTAGCGATGAGGACTCATTAGGATGGGAGGGGGTTGAAATCAGTGAATAACTACGATGTGTCCAACATAACTTGGAGGGGATGACTATGAGAGTCCCCCCTAGACTAGAGCATGATTTACCCACACAAATGTGCAGACACATTGAGGGTGTTTCCATCCCCTTTCGTCGACTTATCTGGAATATGTTTCGGGAAGTATTGTGCTACCATGAGCATCATGAATGAGTGGCCCATGGAACCCTATTTTGTACTAAACTATGTATTAGTTGGTCGACACCTATATGTATCAAGAGTCCAGTAAAGCCCTAATTTCTATATATGCACCTCATTTTGAAGGATGTAAGAACACTTTTACATAAACTACTTCCAAGGCCAACTTCTCTACATGAGATTATCGAATCTTGGGACCAATAAGTCCCTTACTAAGATAGTAAATAATATGCTCTCGTTGCACCTCGTCCTCTTGGATGAGCACCATATAAATGGTGGATTTGGAGGTCGTGGGATAGAGAAAGAAATATTGAGTATAATCAGGAGGGCTCAATAAGGGAGTCGACATCAAGGCCTTCTTCAAGGCATCAAATGACCATTGGGCTTGGTCATCCCATATGAAATGTACACATTTTTTAAACAAGCACATTAAACCTTTCGTGATATCGGTGTAATTGGAAATGATCAATGCAAAATATTTTCCTTCCCTTGCAAACTTCGAAGTTGGCGAATGGTACGAGGAGGAGGAAATTTGACAATAGTATTGACCTTCAAGGGATCCACCAAGATCCCATACTTTGACACAATGAAGCCCAACAACATCCCAGGCACCACACAAAAAATACATTTATGTGGATTCAAATGAATGTTGTAGTATCATCATCAAATAAAAATGGTTTTCAAGTGACAAGGTTCATACTCAGGACGTTGTGATTGAGAAACCAAATCATCTAAGTAAGCCTATATGATTCATTTGATGTCATGGAAAGCATATGGCATGGCCTGCTGGAAAGTGGCTCCAACATTTTTAAGACCAAATGACAGTTTCCAATCAGAAAAAGTACCCCAAGGACAAATAAAATCATTATTTTGTTGATCTTCTGGTTTTATCTAGATATTATTATAGCAGGAGAATCCATTCATGAACAATAATATTTCACTACCGACACATTCATCAATAATATGGTCAATGAATAGGTTTGGATAATTATCCTTAGGACAAGCCTTGTTTAAATCTCTATAATCGACACATACCCTAATAGTGTCTTGTTTCTTAGTGATAGAAATGATGTTGGAAACCCATTTGGTCAAGGGTATTGGATAGATAAATTGTTCACGAAGAAGTTTCTCTACTTCTACCTTGATGGAAACAAACCGATTTGACTAGACGAATTTTTTTTCAGACCGTCTTGGATTTCTCATACGTTTTGATTTCATGCTAAAAAATTTGGGGGTCAATTCCAAGAATTTCTTCATAGGACCAAGAAAAAACATCACTAAATTATTTGAATAGGGTCGTGTATGTTTCAATTTCTTGGGGTGAATTGTCGACACCTATCAGGACCTGTTCCATGACACATGGCTTATAGGAAATGTAATTGGGTATGGGTTTCAAAATATTAGCCAATTTCCCTTCTGATAATACATCATGGATCGTGATGGGAGACTGGGACCACTGAACATGGCCAGTGTCAACAATATTTTGAATGTCATCCTCAAACCATTCCAAGTCCAGGAGGAAATATGCTCGATGGTGAAAATCCTCCCATGGCATAGCAAGGGGAGATATGACCTCCATGATAAATTCATCTGATGGAATTTCAAGGTCGATAAAGTCATGAGGAATAGGAAGAGCATGGATGGCCCAAGAGGGTTTGGGATATTGATCGGATTCCACATTCTAAGGAGAATCTGAGACAAGGTCAGTGAATGCAGACTAGATCTCTTGATAGGAAATATCAACTTGGGTGAGTGACATGGATGGTCCATATGAATCAACATCCTCTAGACGATGTACCACCCAAGGATCAAAATACCCGAGGGATCCACTGGTAAATGACGAAATCATGTTGATAGGGTTTATGTGTGTAGTGGGAGACAATGAGAGAAGGGGAAATATTCCCATTAGTGAATGATATTTGAACATCCCTACCAACATTCATAAACCATTGTGTGGTATCACTAAAAAAGGGTACATTTGACCCTGCATTGGATGCAAGGTTTGGGGTACAGGACGCAAGCTGATTGATGAAAATTATTTTCCCTTGGTGAGGGAAACATAGGACCCTAAAGACCGACGAGACAACAAAAGTCATCTTGTAGAACCAAGTACGCATGAGTAACAAATTGTACTCTAGAGGTGCGTCGATGATCTCTACCACCACAAAGACAATATTTCCACCTAACTTGATGGGTAAGGCGGTGATTATGCCATGAGGTTGAAACATGCATCCATTGAATGATTTTAATAGAGTGGAAAATGTGTTGATCTTACTAGAGACAAGGGATTTCCAACAAGAAATGGACATGATGCAAGTTGAGGCTCCTTCATCCACCACTGTTCGGTAGATGTTTTTCCCCAATGATCATACTATGATATGTAAGGAGACTTGATGGGAGAACCTATGAGTAAGATGACTAGTCTCAAAGGTTATCAAACTCGATTCCAAGGTATCAACCTCTCCTATGGCATATAGAAAGGATTTTCGTTACATGGGAAATCTTTGGAGAACTTCAAGTACCTAACTGAGAATAGATCAAGTCCAAATGTTGGGCCCACAAAATGGCTTGCTCCTTAGTGGTCGCCCCAACCATAGCTACATCCCTGGAAATGGATGGTAAGAGGGACTTGGTAAACCATTCCATAAGGATCTTATCTGGAATCTTATTCTTAATCATCCTATGTCATCTTTTCAACTCATGTACATGATTAGAGATGTCAGTGGCATTGTTTTAACACAAAGAAGTCAAGAGCTCAGTTCCTATCTCGTACCATATAGTAGTTGGTAGTGTGTTAAAAACGCCATAGCCAGGTTGTTGAAGCTTGTAAAAGAACCACCTTTTATTTCAATGTACCATTTGGTGATGAATTTGGTCAGGGATCTCTGTAAAAGACATTGTTTCACACTACCATCCATCAATGAGTTGGAT
>JZKD02S1829207.1:8401-18661 GCA_000966675.3 Picea glauca
GACCCCACCCTCTCGAGTCTAAGGTAGAATAGTAATCCTTGTGAACCTTTGTTCTTATACAACTAATCTAGGGGCTTAAAACACTTGGATATCATTACCACCTTCCTTTCAATTAGCCCCTCAAGAGTGATTTGCAAGTTGGTGCCTAAAAACCATTTTGGGTATCAATATAACACTTGAAAGAGAATAGAATAGGGCACTATATGTCAAAAACTTAGAGATATTAATGTTGTAACAATTACTAGGATTTACACACAATGAATGGTTCTTGAGGCCTTAATCATGGTTTGGTGGGGAGGAAGGAAGGGGAGCTAAATGAAGTTTACAAAGATAAGGGTCATGGATAAGGCCTCAAATAATCACACAAGCGTGTATAGAGTATGTTTGGCCTCCAAGTAGATTATAAGCACCAATTGTAGGGTTTCTACAAATGGTATCTCTTTTGTAAGGTTTTTATTAGATATTTTGTTTTACACTCCTAACACCTATAAACCCCTCTATACCCCACATTCCTCATCAATACTTATAATATATTGACTTTATTTTTCACATTTTTAAAACCCCTTTATAAATGAACCTAATAAAATATGGACAAATATATACATTATATTTTCCAAAAAAAAATAACATATTTTTATTGAAAAAACTAAATTTTCACATGATCATACAACATTATTTCTTACCTTTCTTATTCTTATACCATATTATTATAAACTTGCATTGACTATTTCAATAATATTGTTTAGAAACTTCAATCATTTAATTTTATGACATTAAAAAATAAATATTATATTAACTATTAACAAAATTCAGAATAATTCTTTCTAATCGTCTTGTACATACAATTTGATTTTTAAACTCATACTCTTCAAACCAAGGAATTCCTCTTCAAACTGAGGTTTGTTTCCATCATGGCCATTATAATCCTACTGGTTAAACTTATCTCTTCCACTGGTCAAACCAAGTATAAATGATATTTTTGGATTTGAGTGTAAGAAAATGTCCTTAGACTAAACTGATTGTAAGAATAGCCGATACAATCTGTGCATGTCTCGAAGTTCATTGTTCATATCCCATGGAATGGACGCATGTCTTGAAATTCATCGTTCTAAACTCTAGTTGTTACATTAAATAATCATGTGGACCATTATTTTTCCATTCTTTTTTGACCTGGCATCCATAAGAACGGAACTGGACTGCAGTAATTGGTTTTGGATCACTTTTCAAGCCAATTACGGTGGGATTTTCGATTGAAAGCGGTCTGTGAATGGTCGTTTTTAGAATAAAATAATTGTATCCCCACCGTCAAAGCTCACTCAGCACACAACCTCATTCATTCTTACCATACGCGTTCCTTCTGCAAAAGGAGAAAAAGAATCACATGTTTATTTTCTCTGGTAATTCTTCTCAACACCATTCTCTTCTTCAATTATTGAAATTTTTTTATCAAGCAAATTTACATTTATGTTTTTTTCCGAGCTTGAAGAAGCTTTCTGGTATATACGATCTCAGTAGCACTCAGTTTTAAAGTGATTAAGTAACTTTACCAAATACTTTGGAATTCAATTTATGTACATCAATCATAACCATGTCATTCAAATGGTATCCAGTTCTATGCCAAAGGTTGGTGTCTTGCCTGTGAGTTCATATATATTATTTTTTTGTGTGTATGGTTAAGAGGGTTATGTCTAGTTCCAAAATTGCAATTCCTGTGGACTTGGGATTGTGCTATTCTTGCTAGGGTTTCTAGTTTATGATATATTCTTATTGCATACTGAATTTTGTGGGTGGAACTTTTCTGTTATATTTAAAGGTTACATTCAATTTTTTTAAAACAATGAAATCAATTTTAATTATAATGGTTTTTCTTTTGCCATAAATATGGTATAGTTGAAAATATGCCAAAGCTTAAAAAAATCATGTTATTTTTTCTCATTTTTCCTTGTTGCTCTTCGTTCATCCATTGTAAATGAAAAACAAATGCCTTGATATTCTTCATCCTCTTTGGATACCCGGCTATAGAATGATTGTTAATCCATCCTCCTTAAATATCCTTCAAGAGGATGATTGTTATTCATCCTCTTTGATATATCCGTTAGACAATGAATAGGAGCATTTGACATTGTCAATAAAGTTGAAATTATGTTCATTATCAAAGATGAATTAATGAGGTTTTAGGGTATTTTGGTTGATTCTTTGATAACTTGATTTATTTATTTTTTGAGTTTTCAATAATTCGTTTTTTTTAGCTTTATAAATTAACAGTTAAAGTAGAAAATTATGTTTATTAAGCTTTGTAGATAGTTTGGGAGGTTATAGTGATTTACTTACTTACTAAAACTTTGAAATAAACTTCACAACGTTCTCCAACATAACATACTAAAAAGTTAAAATTTGTAGATATGTTTGTTAAATTACATTGACATTTATTCTAGCAGTGTTAAATAATCATTATTGTACATTTTTTACCAAACTCAGAGTTCCTTTCATCTGATGTTTGCAACAAATCTTTTTTCAAAGATATATATAGAGAATATTGGATTTTATGTTGTGTATGGTTTGTTTGATCTGTTTATCTTTTTGACAGATCTGGTGGTAGCAGCAGGTTCTACATCAAATTGAAAATGAAAGACTAAAATCTATACAGAGATGACAATGTATCAAAACCCCAGATGAAGGTAATGAAACCATTGGCTCAAAGAACTATAGCCAATTTTCAAGAACACAGTGAGCTTGGACTGAAAGAAGCACATGATGATGTATCAAAATCCGAGTTGCAATTAAGGAAAAAATTGGCTCAAAAAACTCATGTAGTCCAATTTCAAGGACACTGTGAGATTGAACAGCAAGAAGCACATGCTGATGTGTCAAAATTCAAGGTGCCAAAAATGAATTTCTTAGTTCCAACAATTGCAGTACTCCAGTTTCAAGAACACGGTGAAATTGGGCAACAAGAAGCACTTGATGATGTCTCAAAGTTCATGGTGCTAAAAAGGAAACTATTGGCTCCAACAAATTCAATAACCTAGTTTCAAGAACACAACAATATTAGACAACAAGAAGTACACGAGGATGTATCAAAGTTTAAGGTGAAAAAAATGAAAGTATTGAATCAAGTAACCTCTCTAACCCAATTTCAAGTACACAGTGAAAATGGACATCAAGAATCATATGGTGGCATACTGAAGCTCAAGGATCCAAAAAAAGAAAATATCCACTGGAACTTGTGTAGCTCAGTTTCAAGAATACTATGGAATTGAACAGCTAGAAGCACATGACGATGTATCAAAGTCCAAGATGTAAACAAGTAAAATATTGGCTAAAACAGCTTATGGAGCCTAACTTCAAGCACAAAATGAAATTGGAGAAGAAGAATCATTAAATGTACCCAAAATATCAAAAGGGAGACAAAAGAGTGAGAATTCTCCAAAAATATTTGACAGCCCTGGATCTCCTTCAAATGGTCTTCCAAAATATTCATAGCTCACTAAATTATCTCATAAGTATCAAGCCTTGAGGCATAAGTAGATGACTTTAGAGGAATAAATCTCCAATCTAGAAGATGAGTTGAAAAACACTGAAAGTGAAGTGAAAAGCCTAGAAAAAGACAAACATTCACTATTGGATAAGCTAGTTATGTTGGAGGGTTTGGTTGATCCTTCCAGTTTTGAATATCCCAACCAAAAATTGTAAACAATGATGCAATCTTTGTTATTTTTGTACTTATAAGTTATTGTAGTCTACATAACAAAATTGAAGGTTGAACATTTTCATGTAATCAACCCAGAAGGCTTTATGCCCCATAGTTTATTAAATTTACTCAGAAAGTAACTGCAACACTTTTTTATGCTTCGGCTCTTCTTAGGAATAAAGTTTTATTAGAGAACATGAGTCGGAAATGACAGAGTGAAGTGAAAAGGGTAGAATAGGAGAAACTTGCAATTCGGATAATCTAGTCATGTTGAAGGGTTTGGCTGTATCTTCAAGATTTAAATATCCCAGCCAAAATATATGTACGCATATTACAGCAATCTGTATTGTTTGTGTTGTAATGTTAATATTTTTCATGAAATCAATCGCAAAGGTTTTATGCGCATAGTTTATGAGATTTTCTTAAAAAGTAATGGCAACATTTATTTATGGTTTAGCAATACCCATTTTTTAAGTCCTTTCCAGGAATGATGAGAGGGTATTGGTATGTGTTGGGTGCTTTTTGGATTTTCATTAGATGACTCATGCAATTGTGTTTAAAGAAATAGTGAATATTGCTATTACAAATGTTATTATGATTCGTTATTTGTTTGCACATACATTTTTTATTTGATTTTTTAATTACTAGTATTTTTTTTCATGTGGTATATGATTTATTTTTTCTTTTGAACATAGCCAACTCATTTAGATTTATTTAATTTATATTAAATATATAAATTTCATTTTTTTACTTTCTTGTTTATTATAATTTTTTCTCTCTAAAATTTAGTAGTTGTTCAATTGGCTTGCTTAGAGATAGAAATCCATTATGGTAACTTAGGAAGTAACAGTGGGAGGTTTTTACTTTTTCTTAATATCCACGAGGACTTTGAAAAAATGAGATTCAAGTATAGATATTAAATATTTTTCTTAACAAACCCTCATATCAATCAAATTTGAATATGATAACATTTTGTGTTTTTTTATACCATGTCAGTGAAAACTCTCGTAGCAATTAAATTTGAATATGATAACATTTTTGTGTTTTTTTTCCCATGTAAGCAAAAAAAAACTATGGTATCAATCAAATTTAAATTACAAGACAGGATGAGAACATTGACTTGTATAGAGACCTATCACAAAGTACCAGTGAAAAATCCTATATAAACATGATTGAAATCTTGCACCTAAAAACCTGAGAGGTGATGGGTTTCATAAACCACTCCATTCTCAAATGTAAAAATATTCCTCATACAAAAACTACACTAATTGGGTGAGATATTAATTTTTCCTTCTTTGATTTAATTATAAATAATGCTTCTCATTGTTGGTTTAATTCTTATACCAAAGCTTATTAAATTGATACATATCTTGTGACTAAAACAAACATAAGAATAGATTTCTTGTTCTATGTATTCCTTTCTATTGGTATTAATAATACATTACAAACACCAATAGTAGTTAAAGTTACCTATAATAACTTAACAACTTCTAATTTTAAAATAATATCAGAGAAAAAACCCTAATGATATATTAATGAAAATATAAATACAAATCATAAAGATAATTGTCATGCATGCCTATATCATAAATTCCCTTAAAATCAAAGTGTCAATCATTACCCCACACTGGATTAAAGATTGATAATTACTTAGATGTGAAATTAATGTATGCATCTACAATACTCTATACTAGTGAGTACTATGCATCTTCAATTTTCTAGCCTTACAAATAAGATAATAAGAGGGTAAAATCTTAATTCCCTGTATTCTATATTTATTAGGTATTTGTTAATCCCTTTTAAATCCTTTTTAAGACTTTTTTTTAATAATATGCTTTCAGCTATGTTCTTGAATATCTTACTTTGATGCCTAAAACATTTTTATTTCATAATCATGGGGACCATTATTTTTCCATTCATTTTTTTAAACGTGGTCATTGACATCCATAAGAACTGGAGTAATTGAATTTGGATCACTTTTCAAGCTAAGTATTTTCGATTGAAAATGGTATGTAAAGAGTTGTGGTTCGAATAAAATAAGTGTATCCCAGTATGGATTCATTTGGTCTATTTAATGTTAATGAGACTGTAGGGTTAGATCTCCTTACTACTATGTGTACAAGGCCCACCCACAAGCTACCCATCAACGAGCCAGATAAATCGACGTACCTTATATATTGAAAATCACTCACCACGCAATTTCATTCATTCTTAGCATATGCAAAAGAAGAATAAGTATCACAGGTTTATTTTCTCTGGTAATTCCTTTGAACACCTTCGTATTGAAAAATTCAATTATTGAAGCTTTTTGTTATATATGATCTATCTAGCACTAAGTTTTAAATCGTTTAGGTAGCTTTAACAAATAGACCATTCAAATGGTATCTAGTTCTATGCCAAAGGTTGGTGGTGTCTTGCCTGTGAGTTCATAGATACACTTTTTAGTTAAGAGGGTTAAATTATGTTTCATAAATTGCAATTCATGTGGATTTGGGACTCGACTATCCTTGTCATAGTTTCTGGTTTATAATATTCTTATTACATAGAATTTTGTGGTTGCAACTTTTTGTGAGATTTAAAGGTTATTCATTCACATTTTTTTATTATGAAATTAGTTTGAATTACATTTGTTTTTTTGTATGAATATGATATAGTTGAAAATATGTCAAAACTAAAAAATCATGTTATTTATTCTTTTCTTTTTTTTCTTTTTCCATGAATATTGTATAGTTGAAAATATGCCAAAGCTAAAAAACCATGTTATTTATTCTTTTTTTTTCCTTATTGTTATGCATTCATCCACTCATCCATTGTAAATGAAAAACAAATACCTTGATATTATTCATCCTCTTTAGATATCTCTTTAGAGGATCACTCATCCATTGTAAATGAAAAGCAAATGCCTTGATATTCTTCATCCTCTTTAGATATCTCTTCAAAGGATGATTGTTATTCATCTTCTTTGATATTCGTTAGATGATGAATATGAGCATTTAACATTATCAATAAATTTGAAATTATGCTTATCGTTAGACATGAACTAGTGATATTATAGGATCTTTTGGTTTTTGTTAATTCTTTGATAACTTGATTTATGTATTTTCTGAATTTACAATAATTTCTTATTTTCTTATTTTTTGGTTATATAAGTTGTGATAGTTAAAGTGGAACAGTATGTTTATTAAGCCTTATGCTCTCTTTATGATTTGGGATTTCTATAAATGATTTGGAAGGTTACAGTGATTTACTTAGTTACTAAGACATTGAAATAAACTTTTCAAAATTCTTTAGCATAACATGCTAGAAAGTTAAAATTTGTAGATCTATTGGTTAACTTACATTGGCCTAATTATTCTAGAAATGCTAAATAATATTTATTCTACATTTTTTTCCAAAATCAAAGTTCTTTATGTATGTTTCATCTAATGTTTGCAACATTTAAAGGAAACAAATATTTTTCCAAACACGTATTTAGAGAATATTGGATCTCATGTTTTGTATGCTTTGTCTGGTGTATTTATCTTTTTGACCAATCTAATAGTAGTGAGTTCTACATCAATTTGAAATAATTGATTTATAAAAAATGAGAGACTAAAATATATAGAGAGATGATGATGTATCAAATCCCAAGATGAAGGTAATGAAACCATTGGTTCAAATAATTGTAGCCAACTTTCAAGAACACAATGAGCCCAGACAGAAAGAAGCACATGATAATGTATCAAATTCTGAAATGCAATGAGGGAAATTTTTGGCTTGAACAACTCATGTGGCCCAATTTCAAGGACAGGGTGAGATTGCATAGCAAGAAGCACATGTTGATGTGTCAAAATTCAAGGTGCCAAAAAAGAATTTATTGTCTCTAGTAAATTCATAATTCCATCTTCAAGAACACAATGAAATTGGGTAGTGAGAAGCACTTAATTATGTCTCAAAGTTCATGGTGCAAGGAAACTATTGGCTCCAAAAACTTCAATAACCCAATTTCAAGAACACAATAATATTGGACAGCAAGAAGTGCATGGGGATGTATCAAAGTTCAAGGTTACAAAAAGGAAACTATTGAATCAAACAACCTCTCTAACCCAGTTTCAAGTACACAGTGAGAATGGACATCAAGAAGCACATGGTGGCATACTAAAGCTCAAGGCGTAAAAAAAGAAAATATCCACTGGAACTTATGTAAGTCAGTTTCAAGAATACTATGGGATTGGATAGACAAAGGCACATGAAGATATATCAAATTCCAAGATGTAAAAAAGTAAAATATGGTTCAAACAACTTATGTATCCCAACTTCAAGCACACAATGAAATTGGACAAGAAAAACCACTAAATGTGCCCAAAATATTAAAGAGAGACAGAAGAGTAGGAATTCTCCAAAAATATTTGAGAACCCTGGATCTCCTTCAAATGGTCTTCCAAAATATTCACAACTCGCTAAAGTAGCTAATAAGTATCGAACCTTGTTGCACAAGTACTTGATTTTAGAGGAAGAAAGCTCTAATATAGAAGATGGGTTGAAGAACACTGACAATGAAGTGAAAAGCCTGGAAAAGGAGAAACATGCACTTTTGGATAAGCTGGTTGTGTTTGGAGGATTTGGTTGATTCTTCTAATTTTAAATATCTCAACCAAAAATAGTAAATGTATTACAGTCTTTGTTGTTTTTGTACTTATAAGTTCTTGTAGTCTACATAAGCAAATTGACAGTTGAACATTTTCATGTAAACAACCTCAGAAGGCTTTATGCCCCATAGTTTATTAAGTTTGCTCAGAAAGTAATTTCAACACTTGTTTATACTTTAGTGTTTCCTAGGAAGCAAGTTCTGTTGGAGAAGATGAGTCGAAAATGACTGAAAGTGAAGTGAAAAACATAGAGGAAATACTTGTAATTCAGACAAAATATATACTCATATTACTGCATTCTGTGTTGTTTTTGCACTTGTAAGTTCTTGTACTCTGCATAAACAGATTGCATGTTCACAATTTTCATGAAATCAATCACAAAAAGTTGTATGCCCATAGTTTACTGGGTATTCTGAAAAGGTAATGGCAGTGTTTACTTATGGTTTAGCATTACCCATTTTCAAAGTCCATTCCCTGATCTTCCATTAGATGACTCATACAATTGTGTTTAAAGAAAACTTGTGGAATATTTCTACTGCAACTGTTATTCGTCATTTGTTTTTCACATGCATTTTTTATTTGATTTTTTAGTTGTTTAATCATTGACATTTTTGGTATTCATATTTTATATAATTTATGTTTTTCTTTTTCTTTTGAATTAGAAAAATCATTTAGATTCATTTCATTTATAATTAACATACAAGTTTATTTTTTTCTGGGTGTTAATTATAAAGTTTCCTCTATCAATTGATTCAATTTCTTAAATATAGAAATCCTTATAAAGTTTCCTCTATCAATTGGCTCAATTTTTTAAATATAGAAATCCACTATAGTAATTCAAGAAGAGTATGAAATTCTTTGTTTTTTCCTATATTCATGAGGCATGAAAAAATAGGCTTCACACATAGATGTTAAAGATTTTGCTTAAACTCATAAAATGATATTTCAAAAAAAATGTTTTTTTGTTAAAATAGGGTATATGACTTTAAATGATAAAGGTGTTTTTTTTTCATGTTAGACAAAAAAAAAGGTATATCCATCAAATTTGAATAGAATAATATTTTTGTGTTATTTTTCCCATGTCAACCAAAAAAAAATATGGTATTAATAAAATTTAAATTATAATATAGGATGGGAACATGTTTATGTAATAGACTTTTATAGAGACCTATCACAAAGGATCATTGAAGAATCTTATATAAACATGATTGAGAACTTACACCTAAAATCCTGCTACCCCATTGGAAAAGAGTTTGGTAGGTGATCGGTTTCATAAATCACTCCATTCTCAAATATGGGAACAATGTAAAATTATTACTCACACAAAAACTACACTAATGAATGAGATATTAATGTTGCCTTCTTTGATTTGACTCTAAATAATGTTTCTCAATGTTGGTTTAATTCTTTCACCAAAGCTTATTAAATTAATACATATCTTGTGGTTAAAACAAATATAAGAAGAGATCTTTCTTGTTCTATGCATTCCTTTCTATTGGTATTAATAATACATTATGAATTTATTGTTCTATGCATTCCTTTCTATTGGTATTAATAATACATTATGAAGGGGAAGAGTGGTTCAAATTAAAGGAAATTTCAACTCAAAAGTGTTCATTGTCCTTCAAGGAAAAATCAAGAAATTGATAAAATAATCTTGTATAGACAATTTTTTAATATTTCACTTTTATTGAAACTACCCATGATTATTTCACTTTTATCAATGTTACTTTAAATATATGTTTATATTAATATAAGGTGTAGTATTTTCCCTCGAAATAAGGAAAGAAAATTAAATATTCTATCCTAAAATTTATTGGACCAACTTTTCAAAGTTTAAAGTTCTCAAACAAAACTATTAAATATTATTAAAAACTAAGATATAAAATTACACATACTCAAAATTACATAGGATTGAAAAAAAATGTAGATTAAATATTA
>JZKD02S1829207.1:72318-103877 GCA_000966675.3 Picea glauca
AACCAGCATATATTATATTGATACACATTGTGTTACATTGTTTACAATACAATATACATATAGGAGCCAGCGGCATCCAAAACCCTAATTCCTTAACCGGAAATAGAAAACCATCTGCAAAAACCATGTGCCGAAAAACCACCTAATATCATGTGGTCCAGGAAATATGTTGGCCCGAAATTTTTTTTTCGGGGGCACTGCCCCCCCACCCCCCCCCGGGGGGCCCCGCCCCCCTGGACCTCCCGAGGGGGGGCCTAGCCCCCCCCCCCCTCTAACCCCCTTGCGCACCCGGCGCAAGTGCTCAAACACTACTAGTCATGCAAAGAATATAACACATACCCAACACTACCAAACCCTCCAACACAACTAGCTTATCCAAAAGTGCATGTTTCTCTTTTTCTAGGCTTTTCACTTCACTGTCAATGTTTTTCAACTCATCTTCTAGATTGGAGCTTTCTTCCTCTAAAATCAAGTACTTATGCCTCAAGGCTTGATACTTCTAAGATAATTTTGTGAGCTGTGAATATTTTGGAAGACCATTTGAAGGAGATCCAGGGTTGTCAAAACATTTTGGAGAATTCTCACTATTTTGTCTCCCTTTTGATATTTTGTGTACATTTAGTGGTTCTTCTTGTCCAATTTCATTTTGTTCTTGAAGTTGGGCTCCATAAGCTATTTGAGCCAATATTTTACTTGTTTGCATCTTGGACTTTGATGCATCGTCATGTGCTTCTGGCTCTCCAATTCCATAGTATTCTTGAAACTGAGCTACACAAGTTCCAACAGATATTTTCTTTTTTGGAGCCTTGAGATTCAGTATTCCACCATGCGCTTCTTGATGTCCATTTTCACTATGTACTTGAAATTGGGTTAGAGAGGTTGCTTGATTCAATACTTTCCTTTTTTTCACCTTAAACTTTGATACATTTCCGTGTACTTCTTGTTGTCCAATATTTTTGTGTTCTTGAAACTGGGTTATTGAAGTTGTTGGAGATAATAGTTTCCTTTTTAGCACCATGAACTTTGAGACATCATAAAGTGCTTCTTGATGCCCAATTTCACAGTGTTCTTGAAACTGGAGTACTGCAATTGTTGGAACTAAGAAAATCGTTTTTGGCACCTTGAATCTTGACACATCAACACGTGCTTCTTGCTGTCCAATCTCACAGTGTCCTTGAAATTGGACTACATGAGTTTTTTGAGCCAAAAGTTTCCCTAATTGCAACTTGGATTTTGATACATCATCATGTGCTTCTTTCAGTCCAAGCTCATTGTGTTCTTGAAAATTGGCCATAGTTCTTTGAGCCAATGGTTTCATTACCTTCATTTGGGGTTTCGATACATTATCATTTCTGTATAAATTTTGGTCTTTCATTTTCAATTTGATGTAGAACCTACTGCTACCACCGGATAAAAATATTTGTTGCCTTTACCTGTTGCAAACATCAGATGAAAGGAACTCCGAGTTAATGTCAATGTAATTTAACAAACAAATCTAAAATTTTTAACTTTTTAGTATGTTATGTTGAAGAACTTTGTGAAGTTTATTTCAAAGTCTTAGTAAGTAAGTAAATCACTAAAACCTCCCAAACTATCTACAAAGCTTAATAAACATAATGCTCTACTTTAACTATCAATTTATAAAGCTAAAAAAAGGAATTATTAAAAACTTAGAAAATAAATAAATCAAGTTATCAAAAAATCAACCAAAATACCCTAAAACCTCATTAGTTCATCTCTGATAATGAGAATAATTTCAACTTTATTGACAATGTCAAATGCTTCTATTCATTGTCTAACTGATATATCAAAAAGCATGAATGAATAACAATCATGTTCTAGTAGGATATTTAAGGAGGGTGGATTAACAATCATTCTATAGCCGGGTATCCAAAGAGGATGAAGAATATCAAGGCATTTGTTTTCTATTTACAATGGATGAATGCAAAGCAACAAGGAAAAATGGGAAAAAATAACATGATTTTTGTAAACTTTGGCATATTTTCAACTATATCATATTCATGACAAAAGGAAAACAATTATAATTACACTAATTTCATTATTTAAAAAAAACCAAATATATAACCTTTAAATCTAACATAAAAGTTTTACCCACAAAATTCAGTATGCAATAAGAATATCATAAACCAGAACAATGACAAGAATAGCACAATCCCAAGTCCACATGAATTGCAATTTTGCAACTAAACATAACCCTTTTAACCATACACACACACAAAATAATATATATGAACTCACAGGAAAGACACCAACCTTTGGCATAGAACTGGATACCATTTGAATGGCATGGTTATGATTGATGTACATAAATTGAATTCCATACTATTTGGTAAAGTTACTTAATCACCTTTTCTTTCAGTAAAATCCAAAATTAACATAACATGGCTTAACGAGTGGAAGAGATAAGTTTGACGACTAGGATTATAATGGCTATGATGGAAACAAACCTCAGTTTGAATTATAATGCACATGCGCCTATCGCATGGGTAGTTCATAAAGAATTATTCTGAATTTTTTAATAGTTAATATAATATTTATGGTTTAATGTTCATAAAATTAAATGATTTACGTTTCTGAACAATATTAATGAAATAGTCAATGCAAGTTAATAATATGGTATAAAAATAAAAAAAGGTAAGAAATCTCTCTATATATAATGGAAGTGTTGTATGATTATGTGAAAATTTAGTTTTTTAAATTAAAATATGTTATTTTTGTTTTAGAAAATATAATGTATATATTTGTTTTAGGTTCATTTGTAAAGGGTTTTAAAATTCTGAAAAATAAAGTTAATATATTATAAGTATTGAGGAGATATGAAGTATAGAGGGTTTTATAGGTGTTGGGAGTATAAAAAATGATATTTAATAAAAACCCTACAAAACAAATATCATTTGTTCAATTCCTGCAATTGGTGCTTATAATCTACTTGTAGGTCAAACATACCCTATATACGCCTGTGTGATTATTTGAAGCCTTATCCATGACCCTTGATCTTTGTAAACTTCATTTATCCCCCTTGCTTCCCCCCCACCAAAACATGATCAAGACCTCAAGAACCATTCATTGTGTATAAATCCTAGTAATTGTTACTATATTAATATTTCTAAGTTTTTGACATAGAGTGCCCTATTCTATTCTCTTTCAAGTGTTATGTTGATACCCAAAATGGTTTTTAGACACCAACTTGCAAAACACTCTTGAGGGGATAATTGAAAGGAAGGTGGTAATGCTATCCAAGTGTTTTAAGTCCCTACATTAGTTGTATAAGAACAAAGGTTCACAAGGATTACTATTCTACCTTAAACTCTAAATGATTAATGTGTTTAAGGTCAAGTCACAAATAGAAAATGTAGTTATACATCTATAAACATCATGATTAAAAACTTTAAAAGATGAAAATCCTTAACTTATTTCATTTTCTCTAGATTAAATAGGTGAAATATTTATTTTTTTATCTTATCAGTCCCTTCTCATAGAGAATATAGTTCTACTTTTTTGTCCTTTTCACTTGAATTAGGTGACATAAATATGCACTAAATCACAAATTTGTGTTGTTTAAATTGGATTTCTGAAACAACTTGTTGAAAAACTTTTGGAGCACTCGGATTACACAAAAGTAACCACTCAAACCTGCAGATACAACAATTTCTGACAAATATCCCCCAAAAATATCCCTAGAAAAGAAAGTTTTTTATAATCCAATTTTTTCAAAAATTAAAAACCATTTTACAGTTAGTGCAGAGCATTGATTTGACAATTTTTTTCTAGCGAGAAGTGACATTTCTTAAAAAATAATAACAAAAATAAAATCAAATACGAATTAAAAAAAACATAACGTAACCATTTGCATTAAACTTATTTTATTACTAGGTAATAATATAAAAAATTAATAATAAAATAAAATAGTAATTAAAAAAATTCAAATTACCAAATAGCCATTTGTATTAAACTTATTTTATTATTACCTAATTCATTAAACTTATTAGCCATTTGCATTAAACTTATTTTATTATTATGTAATTTATGTGTTTTTGTGATTGGTCTACAAGTACATGATGTTTCTCTTGAACACTGCATAGGTAGCTTTGGCGGTGGGCGATGACCAACAGAGCTCTGAAACGTATAAATATTTTTGCAGAAATAAGTGAATTGACGTGACTGATTTCCCACTTCAAACACACTTTTCAAAGGATTTCAATTCGTGTGGGATTTCTGAGCAGTACACATCTTGGTTGATCAACATTAGAGGTAGAGGCAGGAGCAACAACTGGGCATCCTCTCCTGAGGGGAGGAAGAGTGCCATATCCACATTTTTTCATGAAATATCAATTGGAATGTGTATAGAACCCTACCTTCTAAACCCAACAAACCCAAAAATTTTCTTGCTCATACACATAAAAATTGCAACAAATACATGCTAATTAATTCATGCAAATAACAACATATTCAAAACCAGAATGCAACTATTCAAGCACACAACAATTGTTACACATTATTTTGGTCACCTCAGTGATCAACTAGCAACATGTGTTCATGTTCCCTGAAAATATTAAAAGAGACTTTCTTCATGAGAAAGGTGGTTTGCTTTTCCTCCAAAAACCATAACAAGGAAGGTCGTCGCACCCTGCTGTATGCATGGGGTGCGACGATGCTTGATCGTCGCACTCTACCCTAAAAATGGATTGCGATGTCGTTGCATGATGCTTGTGAATAGGGTGTGACGATTCTTAAAGAAAAGAAAAAGTCAAAATTCACGAATGTTCTAGAAGGGAATCTTCTAGAAGATGAGGTGGGCTCCAATCAGTTTGGATCTTACTCACTTCCATGATTTAGTGGGATCATCCTAATATCCTCACCCATCTCTCTTTCACCCTATATAAGGAGGGATCTCTCATGGAAAAGGCTAAGGTTGAATAGGCTAATATTTGCATGGAGAGTTCTACTACAGATTATGATTGAGAGTTTTGCTTTAGTTTTTCAAGTCAGATTGTGGATCTTCTTCATTCAAGGCATTGGAGAAAAGGTGTGTGTTGGAGAAAAGAGCCATTGAAAGGGGATCTTGCAACATCAAGGCATGGGTTGTATTCTCCACTTTCCATTTAATATAATAAAGCAATACACTTCTTCCCTATAAAATTATCTCAACTTTTATTGTATAACTCCTTGATCTTATACATAGACTTCATTGGAACATATATATCTTTGTATTCTCTCTCTTTGTTGGTTTGTGTTTCTTGAAAACTGGTTCACCATCTCTCAAACCCAAGGAAGTAGCTACGAAGATGACACTAGCAAGGATCAAGCATCGTTTAAAAGGTAGGTCATTTATGCCTCTTTAAACTAGTTTATATGACAATTAAGTTTAAGAGGAAGTGTGTGTTTTGTCTTGTTTTGTTCTAGTTTCCTGTGGAAGTTAGGGAGATCTGTTTGTGTCCGTACTTACCGATTAGTTCGATAACAAAACTGGAGACCATACTGGGGATATGTCCTTTTTTTTTTTTTTGCTTCTTATTCACTTTTAACCTGCCTTCTTTTGGTTAATGTCATTCTCTGAGTATGTGGGTGATCCATCTTGACTCCCTGGGTCTGGAGGTTCAGTGAGAAGTTTTGTCTTTATTCCCATTTTTCCTTATTTTCAGAGATCGTCACACTGTACCCTATTGAAATCCCGCGACGATCCTCTGACGTTGCACTATACCTTATTGGCAGTGTGCGACAACCCTAGATCGTCACATTGTGCTCAACTGCAACCTGGTATGATTCCTGTAGGAATTATTGGGTGATAGCCTTTTTCTTTTCTCTACCCAGTTTTGCTTCTACTTCCTGGGGTGAACTTCTGACACTAGTGAATGATTGATTTATAACTTTGATGCCTACATTTGATTGATTTTCGAAAATTGAAAGTCTTCTTTGTAAACTTTGCAAGTTTTTGTTTTTATTTTTTTGTCACAAAGATATAATCTCGAGATCTTAATCCTGAGTGCTTGTTTGACAAGGATTCCTTGACTTATTTGATGTTTTGGTTTGTTTTTACTTTCTGGTTTGTTAGTTGATTGAGAGACAATTTTTGTTTGTGTTTGACAAAATCTTTTCTTATCATTTTATTTTTGTCTACATTGTGAGTTTGACTTGGGAATCGTGTTGAGAATGTGCTCATTTTCTTGGATTATGCTTTCTTTTCTTCATTACATCTCTGATCTGATTTGAGAAAGAAATAACTGAAGTATTTCTTATTTGTTTTAATCTTTACAAGAAAATTGTTACATTCAAATATTTGTAAAAGAGAGAAATTGGAAAATTTTGTAGTTTTCGATTATTTGGAATCTTTTTCATTCAAAAATTGAGAAATTGTGTTTCATAGATTTTGTATTCCAAAAAGAGATACCTTCTCGCTACTGTAATTAGATTTCATCGAAGTAAAAGATTGCATAATCATCCCTTCTTTCATTTTATTGGGTCAAGGTCACATACATCATCAGTTTCATTTCCATTTTCCTTTTGAGTAAGCAACAACCTTTAAAATACAACACAATTTTAAAATTTATTAGCAACTTTTATTTTCTAGAACTTCATTACACCAACATTAGCTAGGATAGCGCTTTGGAATAGGTTGTAAGGCACACTCTCCAACTCATCAAAAAACACAATAGTATCTTGTGATAGGGAGAGTTCAAATCCACTTGCTACATTTTATCCTGGGAAGCCCTTCTAACAGAAGGGTCAATAATGAGGCCGCATTAAGGCTGACATAGTTACTCACCATGCTTTGTTGGTATTAGTGTAGAGATTGCGCATATTATTGGGGGTCACTTGAGAAGAAAATCCTGTGGGGACCTTCTCGAGTTGATTTCCGACTTAGATACCTTGCCTTTGCATGTGGATCAAACTGTCGAATGTTTCCCCAGGCATCATTTTCGTAATTGGTAACCTCAGTGGCCTATCTCCTTAGGGTATTTACAAGAGATGACTGTGGAGGGGCAAGTCTTCATGGTACCTGGAATCAAAGTTGGCCAGACTCACTCGAGATCCTTGGAGGGTATACCCGTGATTATGTGTGGGAGCTTGCACCAGGGTGTAAGTCCGTTAAGCAGGCCACCAACGTAAATTTTCCACCCACTTTATCCCAACCCCTTCTTGTCTTGATTTCACGACGTTGGATTTCATCACTAACTAGTGACTTCGAAATAATAAGGTTTGTTTGCGTGTTTGATTTCTAGATTTTATTAGTGAATTGTTGTTTGTTTCTCTAGTTGGCCATAGATTTGTTTCATTATTTATTTGGTGTGGCCAACATAGACCCTCGCCATTCACGTAGGATGCAAGGGCTACCTCCAGAAGATCCATAATATTACGTTCCTTTGCTTCCTAACTCACCAGAGGGTTCTCCTGAAGGAGCAGTCAATAATGACGTAGCCTCTGATATTGGAAGTTATACTCCATTGGAGGAGTCTATACTCCCCGTAAATCCATTATTGAGTGTTGTACAATATCCACATTTTCTCTGGATAAATTCATCGAGAGACATTGTTGCTGAAGAGTATATTGGAATACCTATTGGACCTCACGTAGAGTCTAGTGTAGATGATCCATTTTTTCAAAGAGAGTCGTTTAGAACTCCGGTTCACACTGCTGGAAATTTTGATCCTAGCTCTCCTGGTTCTAGTTGTTCTCTTTGGAGAACTTTTTCAGGACAAGTTATTTTTGAAAAACTAGGAATGAGTCATTTACGCCCGAGAACTTTTAATCAACCCATGGCATCACATACGCTGTGACTTCCACTGCTTATAAAATACCTTTAGATAATTTTATTGGCATGAATAGTAATGTTGTCATAGTTTTAGACCAATTGTTGGTTGGTTCTCACTCAATTCTTCCTCTCCAACTCGTTAACTCTACCATGGTCCCACAAGCTATGCCTATTTCCGCTGGAAATACGGTTATCACTCAAGATCCTATTGGAACACCGCTTTCACTTAGATAAAATCCATCACTTCCCCTTAGGTATAGTGCTTTGAATACTTCCATTGCTAATCCTACCCAAAATCCATCTGGGTGGTATAATCTTTTTATTCCTCCTGGGTATAATGTTGCTAGTCATTTTGTTCCTACACCTACCTAGGTTCTCTCTGGAGGGCCTCACATTCTTCCTCCACCTTCTCTTGGAGGATCTAGTTTTCCTAGTCCTAGTAACTCCAATCAATTTGGAGGCACAACTCATATCGTTGCTTCTAGTTTTCAAATTCCTATTGGAGGGAAATCTCAAGTTGGGGGGAAACCTCAAGTTGGAGGCCATAACCTAGTTTATGGACAAAGTATGCCTGGATTACAATCTCAAACTTGGAATCTTCCTTTCTAAGGGAATCAACAACTGTCTTGGGGGAAACATCAGAAAGTTAATTATTTTGTACCCCCTAATCTCGGGCAACCGTATCTAGGTTCTATGAATCCTACTTGGGGTCAAAATTTTCAGTCTAATGCTCCTTTCCAAGGAAGCTTACCTAATAAATCAACTCCCATTGTCTATTTGAATCAAAATCCTCCACCATCGAATTTTTCAGGACTTGCTAACTATCTATAGACTGCTTATGGTCCTATTGGTATACCTACAGGACTACCTCCTCAAAACTACCAGTTTGCTCAAGTGAACAGACAGTTGTAGTTTCTTGCTACTTTGGATTTACCGGATTTATCTAGGATTTTAAATGATCCTACTTTTCATTCTCCTTATTGGCCCATCATACCTACAAAATTGCGATCAAACATTCCTAAGTTTGATGGCCGATCAGGAGAAGACCCAAATAATCACGTCATGACATTCCATCTGTGGTGTTCGTCCAACTCATTGATGGATGACTCTATAATATTACCTCTTTTCCAACTAACTCTTACAGGTTCAACAACCAAATGGTATATTGAATTACCACAACGATTCTTTAATGACTTCAATACCTTAGCCATGGCATTCTTAACGCATTACCAATTGCCAATACGATATGAGACATGAACTAAAATTTTGAGTTCATTTAAACAATCCTCTTCTACTCACATTTCCAATAATATTCATGAGTGGAGGAGGAGAAGACTCTTAATCAAAGTTCCCCTTCCCAATCAACTATTGGCCAAGTGGTTTACCAAATAGCTCATTGGTCCTATAGCCCGTGATATTTGCATGGGTAGTGTCATCACTGAAGAGAAGGTGATTAGTCGTGCTCAATATATGGATCTTGTTTATTCACAAATGGGCACACTATATGACTTGATCCCTGATGCTCTTTGTCCATCTACGAATCCTACCCCAACACCTCCAGTAGATTCTCATGCTGCTGATGGCATGATTGGCACTTTTCATGCTGAGACTCAGTCTAAACATGCCAGTCATTCCAATCCCAAGTCTAATACCTCTAATGTACAAAATACTCCTAATCTGACTCCTTCTCCCGGTAAAACCTCCGAAGTTAATTCGGTTCAATCCACACCTATCGGTAAAAATCAAAATAAAAAGAAAGGGAAGGGTAAGAATAAGGAGGAAAAAAATAATAATCAACAATCTAAGAAACCCAAAACCCAACCTGCTGATGATAAAGACAAGCGTAAACCTCGTTATCCTTGCCTTATTTGTGGTGAGGATAATTATATGAAAGATTGTCCACGACATGCTAAGGTTACTAAGCTCCTACAAGGAACCCGAACACCTCCTCCACCCGCCGTCTTGTCACAACCATTTCCTTCTCAGTAGCAGGCCCAATTGGTCATTCATGAACAACCTTCTCCCTCTACGACGTCTTATGCACTTATGTGTATTGGTGACTCCAAAAAGAACAAAGTTGCAGTCGCAACTCAAGCCAAAGATTATTCTCCTTCAAAAGAGAAAGTTAATGATTAACCACCTTCATTGGTTCAACCTCCTCCACCAACTTCACCTCCAAACGGTCCTCTTCATCTCGAACGACCGGTCCTAGATACAATTCTTTTTCCTCCTCCTATGGGTGTTGTTCAAAAGTCATCATTTAATACTCACACATGTACTGCCCAAAACTACAGTATTGTAGAAGACCTTGCGCAAGCACCCTCTGCGATGTTGGCTCTCGAAGTCCTTCAAAGTTGTCCTACTCAATGAAAGGTGTTGTTAAAGGCTATTGGTGGAATTGATCCTACTGATACCAATTTGATAATATTTGAATTGGAAGATCATATTCCAAGGCTTCCTCCTCAATTAGCATTTCAAATACAAGTTATTATAGAAAATAAGAATATTTTTCGAACTGTTATTGACGAAGGAGCCTCGACTTGTGTTATGTTCATTACTTGTTGGAAAGCCATTGGCTCTCCTTCCTTTATCAAGTCACACAATAATCTTAAGGATTTTAATGGTATAGGGTTCAAAACCTATGGTGTTCTTCCTGCATTGTCTATTATGTTAGAAGGTGAAGCGGTTAATATTGAGGTTGAGGTTTTTGATGTACCTCTTGATTACAACCTTTTACTTGGTCATCGCTGGATTGGTTCCATGCCCACAGTTGTTTCTACTCTTTTCCGTGTGTTACGTTTCCCGCACCAAGGAAAAGTCAATACTGTTGATCAACTGGCCTTCTTTAATTTTGATTCACGTACTAGCAACGTCCCTTTCATTTCGAAAACACCTCCCGGTTATGAGAATGACGGCATGGGTATTTTAAAATATTCAACATTAATGGGTACATTTCCTATTCCACCACTCGATATTCCTTCTCCTTTTTTCGCCTCGATTAACATGATATCGACCTCTGTTGGTGAAACCCCTGTGTCTTATGACCCATGGATAGTACCTAGCTCTGATGAATTTCTCCGTTACGACGACCGAATGCCTTTGATTCCGGTAGAATCAACTTATCAAGTTATTCAATCGAAAACTCCTTCTCCTCCTTCTATTTGTGACACGTATCTCAATCTATTTCAAGTGGTATTTCCCACTGATGAGATGATCATGACAGTCATGTCTATAGAAGTTACTCCATGGGAGGATGGGCATCATCATTCTATTCTCTTCCTGGAACATGAGACCATAGAGAGTTATCAACAAATTTCAAATATGTCTACCATTGTTATTATTTCCTTTGTTTCTGAATCAACACACGATGTTTTGTATGAAGGGAACTTGGGTAATATTTCACCTACCATCCCTCTTGACATCTCGATTAAACCTAGAGTCATGGAAAATTTTCAAATCAGTGCCTCATGTTCGGCTGATGAGGTTCATACTTATAAATCCCTTTTCCAAGAATTCCATGACATTTTTTCTTGGAGTTAAGAAGCGATGCCTGGTATTGATCCTGATATTGTTTTGCATGAGATTAAGACTTACCCAAACTCTAAACCCGTTCAATAGAGACTTCTCCGAGTACATCCACGTAAATATGCTGATATTAAACTTGAAGTTGAAAAACTTCTTAAAGCTGGCTTTGTCTATCCTGTGGATTTGACCGATTGGGTGTCCAATATTGTTTCAGTTAACAAGAAACAAGGAATGATCCATGTTTGTGTAGATTATAGGGACATAAACAAATCTTGTCCTAAAGACAAGTATCCAACCCCTTTCTTTGACTCGATTGTTGACGACTGTGCCAAGAGTGAAATATTCTCCTTAATGGATAGTTTATCTGGCTATAATCAAATCAATATTTTTCCTACGGATCAACATAAGATTGCTTTTATTTTTCCTTGCGGAACCTTCACATACCGGAAACTACCTTTTGGTCTAAAAAATGTTGGTGTGAATTTTCAACACGCTATGTCTTACACTTTTCACGACATTAAGCACATTTTACAACGCTATCTAGATGATCTCTCGGTGCATTGTATGCATCGTCAAGATCACCTGACACATCTACGGGCCATTTTCTTATGTTGTCGTTATTATCGCATACGATTGAATCCACACAAATGTGTTTTTTGTGTGGAATCCAGACGAATTCTTGGTTTTATTGTGTCTATACATGGGATTAGAATAGATCCCTTGAAGGTTGAGGCTATCCTCAATTTACCTCCTCCTTCCACACTATGCCAAATCCAAATTTTGCAAGGGAAAGCAAACTTTTTACGTCGATTCATTCCCAATTATGCTGAATTAATGAAAGGATTTACTTGGCTTCTCAAGAAAGGTTATGATTTTGTATGGGATGCCACTACCAACAAAGCCTTTGAAGCTTTGAAACTCGCCCTAACTCGTATACCACTGTTGTTTCCACCAAATTATAGTCGAGATTATTTCTTGTACTTAGCTGCTTCAGACTCTACCATTGCTATGGTTCTATATTATTTGAGTCGAAGTCTCACGACCACTGAAACCAAATACTTACATGTGGAGAAACTGGCTTTGGCAGTGTTTAGGCTGTTCAACGTTTTTGTCACTACATATTATTACACAGAACCATAGTCATTTATGATTGCAACCCCATGCAACACATCCTTAATCGACAATTGTTGGGGGGAAAGTACTCTAAATGGATAGCTATTCTCCAAGAGTTTGATTTGGAGTTTGAATGTGCCAAGTCAAAGAAGTATTTGGTTTTTGCTGAATTTATATGTGACCTTCCCTCTATTGAAACAAAAACCATGGAAGAGGATTCCTTACCTGATGAATCTCTCTTTCTGATTAGTTCTGACGACATATGGTATGGAGATATTATCATTTATCTCCAAACCCAAAATTTCCATCTTGATATTTCTAATACATATCGTCGTCACATTCAATATCAAGCCTGTCAATACATTATCCTTGGTGATACCCTTAACCACTGTGGTATTGATTCCATATTTCGACGATGTCTCACCTATGATGAAGCTAAGAAAGCCTCGACTGACTTCCACTCTGGAGAATGTGACATTCATATGTCTGGGTATGCCACTACCCAAAAGATCTTACAAGTTGGTTATTTCTGGCCTTCATTGTTTAAGGATTGCATTATTGTTGTCCAGAAATGCCATGCTTGTCAAAACTACAACAATAAGATCCAATATCATCCTGATCCCTTACATCATGTAGTTTCCGTTGGTCCATTCGCTAAATGGGGCATTGAATTCATGACATGTAACCCTCACTCGGTCGGGGGGCATGGATACATCATCGTGGCTGTGGATTATTTCACTAAGTGGCTCGAGGCGATGCCTACATTTGATAATACCAGGAAAACTACAACGCTATTCATATTCAATCATATCATTACTATATTTGGTGTCCCTCAAGCCATTTTCACTGATCATGGTAGTCATTTTTGCAATTTCATGATGTTTGAGCTTACTGAGAAGTTGGTCTTCGACATGAAAACTCAACCCCTTATTATCCACAGACCAATGGCCATGTTGAAGCAATCAACAAAGTTCTCACTACTATGCTTCAATGGATGGTAGAAATTCATAAGTCTAGTTGGCATACGATGATTTTTTCAGCATTGTGGGCCTATCGAACATCCGTTAAATCTACCATGGGGTTCACACATTTCCAATTAGTATATGGTATTGAAGCAATTTTTCCGATTGAATGTGAAATCCCATATTTGAAACTATCTTTTGAACTTCTCCCTAACACCTCAGTTGAAGAGGAACGTCTTTTGTATTTGATGCAATTAGATGAGACTCACCCCGATGTTGCTTTAGTCATTGAAACTCAAAAAAAGCGTGTCAAAGATCAATGTCAAACCACGTTTATTTTCTGAGGGTGATCTAGTTCTCCTTTACGAACATGATCGTGACTTACTAGGGGCTGGTAAATTCGAGCCCATGTGGCGGGGCCCTTACATTGTGAAACAAGTGTTGGAGAAAGGGGCTTATGAGCTAGTAGATTATGATGGAATTACTTTGAGTGAACCTAGAAATGGGCTTTACTTGAAGAAGTACTATGCCTAAATCATTTTTGCGTAAGTGTTGAGTATTTTTAGTGCATCATACTCTTGTGTGATTTTTCATTTTTGGTTCCGCCTTTCAGCTGCTTATCTTGCATTGTGCTTGGTTTCTAGATGTCGGTGTCTTTGCTACCCTATATCGGCTTTGATGATGGTGCTAATCGCAGTACTCAAAACTTAACATCAGCTGCTTGGGAAATCTATGCACCTACGGATGAATTGATCACTCTACATGGTGTTTTCCTTGGTTGTGCAACTAATAATATCACAAAATATAGTGAAGTTATCAAGTTGTTAACTGACGAAGTTTCACTTGGCATCCATCATCTTTTTGTACGACTTGATTCACAGTTAGTAGTACTACAGTTGAGTAACATTTATTCCATCTGAAGTCCTACTTTGTTACGGGTATATTTACGAATTCGCCTCTTGGAATGACATTTTGATTACATCGAGTATCAAAACATTCATAGATGTCTAAATAGATTGCTATATGCATTGGCTAATTATGTGTTAGAAAAAAAATTGAGACATTTATAAATCCAATCACACTTTTTACAAAAACAAGTAAGCCGGTAGGAAATTTATATTCATAACGATAAAAGTTTACAAAAAAGTGTTTTGTCCGAAGACCAAAATATAAAAAATATGAAGCTCATGGCTTCATGTACAAAAATAATCAAGGATGTTGTTCGCTGTAACAAGCGACTGTCCATGCTACTTTACAAAGCAGTGGACCGATAGATGCAGATACACCCATTGAGTGGCATTGATAGTGCACATGAAGCTCATCCATCGTGGCATCAAGGACATTCATGGTTAGTCCCTCCAGGTTATTCTCAATAGTTTCGAGATCTGTGGTAGCTACCCCTGCTACAACACCTCTCTCTCTACACCTCTAGATGGGAGATGATCTCGGCAGATGACAAGGCCCCACATCTGCATTATTAAGAGCACTTGATTAGTCATTGGATAAATAACACAAAAAACATTTAATATAATTAAAATATCAAAAACATTGTATAAACAAATATTTCCTTCTTACTTATGTCCCCCCACTGGGATCCATCAGGAAGAGCTAGATCTGGATCCCCACAGAAATATGTCCCGGCATATGCATAGTCTTCCACCATGAGCAGCTGATTCCTTAGCCATTGGAAGAAAACATCGTCATACTTGACAATGGGAACACCACCATGTCAAGCCATAAGATCCACCCACCTCTTCATCTGTCGATCCTGTTGAGCGGGTATAAACCACTCCACCTATAGATGTAGGACATGAACCCTCTCCAGAAAGAAGAACACCAAAATGGAACCGTATCCAAATTGCTTCAACCGACCGTTTCGACACTCTGTGAGTTGTTTTTTCATTCTTTTTAGGACACCCTCACACCAGTTGAAGACTCTGGGTTCCATGCACTCTATGACATACTGAAAATGGATTTGCAAAGCCACATGGGGAGCTGCACTCTATGCCATGAGAGTAATTGTGGAAAGGATGGTTCGCAATGGTAAATCCCAGACATCTCTGATGGCTACCTTGCCATTGTGTTTTTCGGTACCTGGCACACAGTGGTGGCGAACGTAGTAATCCACAGGTCCACCTCCACCCTTGCTGCCTGTGAGCGATACCCATGAACCATGGCAAGACAACCCTATGATAAAATATATATCCTCTATATCTATTGTGAGTGTATGAACACCCACACGAAAATCCTGTTCATTCATGTTAGAGCGGCCTTTCTCTAAATGCACAAAGTGTTATACTAAAGCCCAAAAAGGTTGGTTTTTGGGACTTCGTTTGTTTCATGTGTCTTCCCGCTAAAGTCGCAGTATTCCCATGTACGGAGTGGTGAAAACCTCCCTAAGCTTAATAACCTTTACCAAAATACTAAGCGGGGCTTATCATCTCTTAGTACCTCGTACCCTCGCTCTCGGGGGTTACACATTGAACGTTTCTCAAGCCCCCGACTTATGAAGTCGTGTTAAAGTTACCCAGGTTAGTATCAAGAAACAAGTCACTTTAAACCCTGGTCAGTTACTATCGTGATTTCGCGACTCGATGATTGCCTCCCCAAAGGGCTGCACCTTCGTAACACCGATCCCCGAAGTCGCGACTTTCTTTAATTAAGCATGGATAATTAAAAGACTTAAGTTAAAACACTTCTAATCTATTAGCTCGCGCCATCACGATTTCGGGTTTTTGAGGCTCAATGTCTAGGAGCGAAAACACCCGATGTGGCGAGCACCGAAAAGAGGATTAGAAACTAAGTACACGAATCTAAAAGATCTAAAATAGATTAATTAGCGCCTTCAGCAAACTTTAACACACGTGGTTTATGGATGAAGTCTTAAATGATCCTGCGTTTTTCAATGTTATGACTCGTCAAGCATTTATGGAATTTATTTGAATTTTCGGTAAGGTGACAGATAGTACGATCTCATTTTACTTCTAAATCTTTCTATTAAGCGATTTGACCGTTCTGTTGGCAAGGACATCCATAGGTTTAAATGACCAAGATAGAGAGTTTTTCCTTCATTATTTCAGTTTTCATTTCTATTTGCGTGCAGAATCATTTCACTAGGATAACCGTTGTTTTGTGCTTTTCAATTTTTTCGACAGGAGGTCCAGTTGCAGGTTTCTCTATCATGGCTCCACGAAAAATGTCCAAGGTAGCTGTCGAGAGTTTAGGTCAGGGTTTAGACGTGGTTTCTGATACCTCGCCGTGGAGTATTAATGCTATCAAGACTTGGTCATACATTTCCAACATTCTGCAATCTGAGTCTGTAAGATGTTCGGATGATTCTAGCGACAACGAGAACGACGACTTATCAACCAAATACAAAATCGTCGCTCAAGCAGAGATGCACAAAATAGCGGCAAGGCCCCAACTTCTTCCCTATTTTGATATGATCAGGTCCCTATTTTGATATGATCAGGTGGGCGCTTGACCATGTGGATATCCCAACCAGGACGATTATCAACAAACAGAAGGTAACGATTGGGACTTTTAGGCCAGAACATTTGCGGGCAATGTATAAATTGTCACCCACATCGAACCTCACTCACAATGCTGAATTTCTAGAAGGTTTCAAGAAGAAGGAGTGCGAGCAGTATGCAAGAAGTTTGTCCGATCTGATCAAAGATTGGGTCTCACACCCCACGAAATTCAGGGCCGACACTAACGGGATCTATTCAATCTCCTCCTTGAAGCCACAATTCAAGTACATAGCAATGATGGCCTGGAGGTTGTATGGGAGCAAGGAAACTACCCATTTTTTCCTCCCATGGGTACCGCTCATTCATACAGTTGCCAAGTGCTTCTCCTTCGACTGGGCCAAATTGTTATCTGACAGTCATACTGAATATCGAGCGCATAGGGAAAGTAAGAAAGCGACTCCCTTCTTTATGTCTTCTTACATCATGGATGCCATTTGCTTCATGACACCCTTCCCATTAATGAAATGGAGCTGGGCTCCATCTAATACAGAGCCTATTCATGTCTACCACTCGAAGCTTTGGGAGGATAATGCCAAAGAATTCATTTACAAAATCTTCAACTGGGTAATGGTGCCATTGCACGTCGCCATATTCGGCCATCCGCTGCCCAAGATTTCGGATAGCGTCGCGACCAACCTGAGTAGTATGGGAGATTGGTATATAGAGGCAAGATTTTCATATATCAAGGTTTTTGGCACCTCTATCCCCCCATATTCTCTACTGCTATTTTTTCCAGATAAGCTATTGTGTCGTGAGATTGCCAGGCAGATTGTGCTTGGTGGAATAAGAAAAGAGCTCAAAGGAGTATCAAAGAAGGTATGGCCGCACTTCCCCATTCATATTGGCACATATTCCTTGTTAGATTTTGTCCATGCCAAAGCCGAGGCTATGGTTTTATAAGAAATGAAACTGGTGGATATTGAGTTCAAGAAGCACGACCCTAGTAAGGTTGTGAGCAATCACTTGGTGAGTTGTGGCCTGAAGAGATATGAACATGAGTATTCCCCTCATGATGAAATATTCTGGGGTGCGATGTCCTACTCGGAAGTCTTGAGTCAGATTAAAGCCCTGCCACCCAGAGATAAGGCCAATTTCTTTAAATTCTAGGAGCACCGACGGAGTTGCCTCCCTCAGATTTTACAAGGTGAAACCCCAACGCTTCCGGTCACACAGTAGACGGGGCTCAAAGGTTCAAAGGACTCGAGTCCTAATGAGAAGAAGAATCAAGAGAAAATAGGGGAGGTCAGAACCTCAGAGAGAAGAGCCAAAATTCCCTACCAACAGGAAGGAAACCCCCAAAAGGGTACGCTGGGTAAGTAGGCCCAAGGTCAAATAGAGATGCCCTCGAGGGGGTTGGGCGACTCATTACCGCTCATGTCAAACAAGCCGGCCACAGATGCTACCCTGAAACAACCATCCAAGGAAATCGGTAGTTCGATCGCCATTATTACACCCTTACAGTTCACAAAGGGGGATCCCTATGCGGGGTGGATCTTCAATGAAAAACTGACGCCCATTTCCGTAGAGGAGCTGCCTCCTAACGAATTTTTCTTTGATAAAAAAAGGAAGGCCATGGTGAGGCAAGGATTATATCAAAGGGAGGGTGTAATGGATAAAAAATTTAAAATCATGACAGATGGAAAGGCCGCGAAAGAGGAAGAGTTCGCAGACTAGATAGCAGGAACACTAGGGGCTTATGCTAAAACAAATCAGTACTTAGTTGGAACTCTGAAGGCCCAATTGAAATGAAAGAACCTCTTGATCAGCAAGTTAGAAGCTAAAGTGGCTATTGCTGAGGTGAATGTTAGGGACAAGGTGAGCAAAATCCTTGAGCAAGCCCGAATAGTCGATCTGCAGAAGATTGAGAAGCTCAGATCCGGCCTCGAGCAGGTGCGCTAGTCGACGCAAATTAGCCAAATACAGGTAAGCCAACAGGGGAAACAAATTATAGAGTTACAATCGAAATTGGATGTGGCCGAGAATTAGGTTTTAGACATAAAAATGTTCAGATCCCAGGTCGACAAAATCTGACATAAGGTATTAACGACTCAACAAAACCTGCTTGTAAAAGTAGGAACCATTCAAAACCATTTCTAGATGATAGATCAAGTGTTAGAAAATATTTCTTTGAGAGAAAGAGAAGCTGAGGCAGCTCATGTCACTTTCCAAGACGCTGTTATAGATACAACGAAGATAGAGATGGTTGACAACTCCAAATTATCCATCGCAGAACAAACTAGAGGAAATATCTTGCTGAAGGTCTGGGAGAAGAATATATCAGAAAGCAGGGGGAAAGCTAATGAAGTGATGAATTCTTGTGAGGAAACGTTCACCTTGATAAGTAAAGGTTTGGTAGACCTTGACAAGGAAGGTAGTACTGGGACGCTGGGAAAAATCAATATAGCTAAACACCTATTGGACATCAAAGAAAACATGGAGAAGGAACAAGTGGAGATATCCCAGATAAGCCAGGTTGATATGGCCCAAGTGGACAAATGGCTAGTACAACCAAGTTTACAATTATTCTCCATCATCACGGAAGACCGACAAGTAGGGAAAAGGTTACCGCAATTGGAGAAAAGTTGTTACACCTTTGAGGCAAGCAACCAAACAGAGCCTTCCAGGTTAATAGCCCAATTGGTGGAAAGGTGTGTCATTTGCATCGAGCAGGCGAAGGGGCAGGTTTCTGGTGCTAAATAATGATAGTTGTCAACCAGTTCTATTTCTGGAGCCAGAAGAGAAGAGAAAGAAGGTGCTCTACTCTTACGAGGGAAGAAAAAGATAAGGAGATGAAATGCTCCATTTTCTTTATTTGTTACTGACAAGTTTCCAGAACGATGAAAATTCTAAATGTTCAGAATTTTTGTTTAAATAGGCATCGAGGAGGAGATGAAAAGGGATTTTTTTTGGGTGATAGATTGTAATAGAGAAAGTTCTTTTGAGCCAAGATTAATACAAAGCGAATTGAAGACTCCATATTCCATCAAGATTGAGTTATGTGTTTTCCTTTGTTATTTCATGTTTCATGTCATTTTTTACATATACGTCTTTGATAAATGTTTTAGCTGCAATTTAGTATAACTTCTATTGTGGTGATCAGTCTCTAGTTGTCTAGTTATTTACAGTTTTTCCTCTGTATCGGCTACTAGAAGGTACAAGACCTGTGAATTACTTGGATCTCTATATTATATGCTTTCATCAAAGTATTCCTTTCCTTTCTTCTTTTGCCACAGCATGAGATTCTTATGAAATTTCCACCCCAGATTATTGATAGCTCTATGTTTTCTTACTCAGTCTCAAGATTTTAACTCAGTTACGTAAAACGACCTTCGATTTCGTTAAACCCTTTGTTTGGCTTCACTGAATTTTCCTCGTATAATCTAAAATTGAAATAAGCATTTTAAAGCATCAAGCCTCTTTTAAAAGCTTTGTTCTCCCCATGACTGTACTCGTCGTAAGGCAACCCAACATTGAACCCGACCCATCGGGTCAAACCAAAACCACTTTGAATCTTTTTGATACCATACTTAAGACTGCCAGCACCCGAACAAATCTTGAACGCTCATGGTCCACCATCGAACGGGATATCAATATTCAAGAATATTTGGAAGTTAAGCAAAGACAACTCAGAGATCGGCTATAGCCTCATCCCCTGAATTTGTATCCTCCATTTTATTTTACTCTTTTCATATGCTTAGACTCTACACTTTATATCCTTAAGTGTAGACTCAGGATGAACATGTTTCTGGCGCCGTTGTCAGGGACGGAGAATCACAGTCACTTTCCCCTGAGAAAACGACATTTCCAAATTTCGTTTTTTGATAGTGAAAAAAGAGCGAACACCTTGTTAAGGATAAACCTTCATCATTAACTTGGTGACTCCACCTTTAAGTAAGCTGGCATCCTTTCAGAAGAACACTAGACAAAACCCAGATGCCAAACAAACAATGCCAGTTTCCGACCCTGAAAAAATACTAAGACCAAGGGTCTTTTTAAAAAAAATGTGGTTGCCTATCAACCCAAGTCCAATCAATATAAAGATAAGACCTTTCTCGAACCATCCCCCTCATGAGAACTCCCTCTCAGAAAAATATCGGATAGTGCCATGGAAGCCGAAACCCTAAAGTCTGAGCAGCTCCTACCTGAGATCAAAACTGAGACCTCTCCGACGACCTCTTACGCTACAAGGGGCAACACTCCTACCTTGAAGCTCATCCCTATAGATATCCCATTGAATCTAAACCCCTCCATCACTCAAGGCCTTGAAGAAGTTTCCACATACACGGACTCGACACCGGTGGGTTCTCCCATTTACATATCCTGCAAGTTAGAGGAGCCAAGTCCATAAATACCTTCTTCTCCTTTTTCTTCTTCCACCTCCCCTAGTAAAAATTTTCCCGTTTTTTCCCTTTCCACCCCGGGGAAGCCAGAGAGCCACTATACATCTTCGCCAACCCTCTTTATAATGCATTGATTTCCTCTCCTAGGTTATCCATGGCCACCGCCGAAGGAGGAGCAGGGGGAATAGGAGGCCAAGGCCAACAACCGCCTCCCAGGGTTTTTTACCAAGGTAGCCACTAGATACACCCCCTTGGTCCTTCCGGTACCTCTCCATGATCTACCTGAGAACTATATGAAAAAACTGCCCAAGTTCAGAGGAGAAGGGGATCTAATTGTAGTCGAGCATATCAACTTTTTTGATCAATTCGCTGATATTCTAGGGCTTGAGCATGAAGACGTGTATTCCCGATTGTTTGTCCAAACCTTTGAGGGACAGGTAAGAACTTGGTTTCGAAGCCTATCCCCAGGTTCAATCATATCCTACGACGCGCTAGAAGACCTCTTTCTTAAACAATGGGGCAAAAGAAAGGATCATTTATACTATTTGATCGAGTTCAGGTCTTTAAAGAAAAAGGGATCTGAAACTGTTATGGAATTTATCCAAAGGTTTAAAAAGTTATACAATAAGATCCTTGTTGAAGTTAAACCGTCCTAGCCCACAACCAAAGTAACTTTCGCAGGAGATTTTGAACCTGATTTTGCTCTACTATTAAGAGAAAGGAGAGGGGCCGACCTAACCCGAATGCAAGATGACGCTGTGGAAATTGAGTCAAACATGATGGCCTCGAGTAAATTGAAAACGAAAAGCGAGACAGGAAAGAGGCAAACTAGACATCTTAGAGAACAAGCAGGGCCCTCTGGATCTAGAAGATCCTCAGATGATAATATGGATGACATGGCCAGGATAATCAAAGAACTATCAAACAAAATCTCGAGAATGGAGCTAGACCAATCGAAAGGTGATCAATTCGTTAAAAGAGAATTCAGAAGAAATCCCAATCCTCAGCTTCAACCAAGACAAATTAAAAATGAAGACCAAAAGATCCAAGTGCCGCTAAAAAATGAAAATTTTATTGGGGAAAATGATATGCAAGAGTTCGAAGACTTGGAGGAATACATAAACAACTTAGGCGACGACGGTATACAACCTCACTTGACGAACGAAGATTATGACAAGCCCTTGAACTCTGAACAATCATCGGTTGAAAACAATAACCTAAAAGACGCCAATGATCCCACTCATCAAAGAATGGATGACACCATAATGGCCGAGCTCCAGCACAAATACAATCTAAGGCCTAGAAACAAACTTGCGTTGGCTGCGCAACCCAAGAATATTTTTCCTAGGGGAGAAATATACGAGCCCGCCCAGAAAGAGACCGAGATACGAAATGACGTAGGGGTAGACTCATAGAATACCAACGTAAAAGGGGCCGAAACCCAAGCAAGAAGAACTAAGGCAGCCGAAACGCGAACATCCGAAACCAGAAATGTTGAGAATAAATAAAACAGTGCTACTAAATAAAATGCATAAGGGAGAGTCCAATGTTTCAACCAAGGAAACAGATAAAATTGTGGGAGTTTTCTGCCTAGAAAATGAGATAAAAAAGATCAAGATACCAATACCTTTGGTTGAGTTGGCAAAGAATCCTATGTACCGAAAACAAATAACCAAGATGATAAATTTTTCAGATCTAGAGAGTCAGTCCGACGTAATAAATCTGGAAGATGACAAGCCTAATATCATTTTTGGTCCACATTTTGAAGGTGCCAGAGATACCGTCACCCCCTTCTATATTACCCTAAAAGTGCACGATCACCTGTTGCATAATTTCATGTTGGACTCTGGGGCCTCTCATAACGTAATGCCCAAATCTATTATGGAAATACTAGGCCTCGAAATCACAAGACCCTATGGAGATCTTTACTCGTTCGATTCAAGGAGAGTTAAGTGCATGAGCATGATCAAATATTTAGTAGTCACCCTCGCCCAGATTCTGGTAAAAAATGTCCTAATGGATGTAGTTGTCGCTGATATACCCCCGAAGTATGGTTTACTATTGTCTAGTTCTTAGGGAGCCAAGCTCAGGGGATCCCTCCAGCTGGATATGACCTACGCCACAATCCCTGTTTTTGGTGGACAGTTCACACAGTTATACAGGGAAACACGGTTGGCATATACGGTAAGTGATCCATAGAATCCAACAATTACCCTGTTTACATCGCCAATCAAGACCTGGGAAATTGTATTCTATCCTTTGATGATACTGAAGAAAATTGTGCAGAAGAAAGTGACATTGATGAAATTGGAACCGAAAAGACAGCTAAAAATATGCACAGCACTGGAACTTGGAAAATGTTCTTTGATGGAGCTTCGTCATGTGAAGGAGTAGGTGCGGGAGTGTTTTTCGTAGCACTTGGAAATGAATTCGTCGTTCCTTTCTCTTACAGGTTTGGATGAAGACTGCACAAACAACGTTTGCGAATATGAAGCTCTAGTCTTGGGTCTAGAAGATGCCAAGAAGCTAAACATAAAGAATTTAGAGGTCTATGGAGACGCTGAACTGATTGTGAAATAGGTAAATCGGAAGTACCAGGCCAAGCACCCAAGACTAAGGTCCTACAAAAATTGCGCCTGGGATCTAATGGAAAATTTATTCTCATTGGTAAAGGTCCATTTCATCCCACGAGCTAAAAACTAGCAGGCCAATTCACTGGCCAAAGGAACTTTGACTTTCACACCCCCTACCGCTTTAAAATTAAAATACCACATAGAGGTAAGACACATACCATCCATACCAAACAACATACGACACTGGTAGGTTTTCGAAGATGATGAACAAATCGGAAAGTTCCTAGAAATGGTGGATGATTTCTCCAAAACCCACATTGACCAGGAAAACCAAAACGATCATACCTGGATTATGCAGGGAGGGGAGGAACCCCAAGAGTTTCGAGAAAAAAATGCAAATCATCGCCTGCTAGTGTTAAAAAGTAATCAGATCCCTAGGGATCTGATACCCTTGGAAAGGCTGTTTGATCAAAATTACGTGCCTCTGAAGTCCACCTTGCAGCCCCAATTGGAGGAGGTTGAAGACTGTGACGTGGGCACCACCAAAGAGCCTAGGATAGTGAAGTTATCAAAGTATCTTCCTCTTGAGATAAAAAACAAGTATAAGGACTTACTTGAGCGGTATAAAGATGTCTTTGCATGGTCTTAAAATGAGCTCAGAACCTACGACACCTCTGTAATCGAGCACAAAATACCTTTGAAACTTGGCATTAAACCCTTCTGACAGAATCTCAGACAAATCAACCCCATTTTACTACCCCTAGTCGAAAGAGAAGTGAAAAAACTGTGAGATACAAAAATAATTGTACCTCTCAGGTACTCTGACTGGGTGGCGAACTTAGTCCCGGTTAGGAAGAAAATGGGGAGATCAAACTGTGTGTAGACTTTAGAAATCTAAACAAGTCCTCTCTCAAAGATAACTATCCTCTACCCAAAATGGATCACGTTTTGGAAAAAGTAGTTAGGGAAAATAGGATGTCGATGATCGATGGGTTTTCCGGTTATAATTAAATTGCCGTCAACGAGCATGATAAAGAAAAAACAGTTTTCACCACCCCTTGGGGCACATTTATGTATGACAAAATTCCTTTTGGTCTGATGAATGCAGGTGCTACCTTCCAACGCGCTATGGACATTGCCTTCATCGGTGAAAAATATAAATTCGTGGTTCTCTACCTCGACGACCTGACTGTCTTCTCCAAATTCAACGAAGACCATTTGCTACACCTGAAGAAAACATTTGAAAAATGCCGAAAATTTGGTTTGTCTTTAAGCCCCAAGAAGTCTCACTTCACGATGCAGGAAGGTAAACTCTTGGGCCACATTGTGTCTCGGGATGGATTTAAAATCGACCCTAAAAGGGTGGAAGCTATAGACACCATAAACATTCCTAGGAATATAAAAGAAATTCAGTCATTTTTAGGAAAAATATTTTTTTTGAGAAGATTTATCCCAAACTTTGCTGAAATCGTGAAATTGATCACATATATGCTCAAGAAGAAAAACAAAGTGAAATGGACGACAGAGGCTAAAGCATCATTTTCATGCATCAAGAAAGTTATCAGTGAAGCGCCCGTATTAGCAATCCCTGATTATCTAAAGGATTTCCTGATTTTCTCGTTCGCCTTCGAACACACAGTGGTGGCAGTACTCCTCCAGAAGAATGAAGAGGGTTTCGAGCAACCGATAGCCTTTTTTAGTAAAAGTCTTAGAGATGATGAATTGAGATATGATATAATGGAGAAACAAGCGTATGCTATGGTTAAGGCTTTGAAGGCTTTTAGAACTTATGTGCTACACTCCAAGGTAATCGCATACGTTCCCACCAATTCTGTGAAGGATATATTGGTCCAGCCTGACAGTGATGGAAAGAGGGGTCAGTGGCTCGCTAAAATTCAAGAGTTCGACCTAGAGGTAAAACTGACGAAACTAGTAAAGGGACAAGGTCTGGCTAAGCTCTTGGCGGAATCAAATTTCAGAGCGCTTAAAATAAATAACCTGCAAGGATATGAGGGATAGGGGGACGTAAACAAGCTTGACGACCAAATATCTATCTCCAGAATCGAAGAGAAGTTTGTCTTATCAGATTGGTATAAAGATATAGTATCCTACCTACTGACCCTGAAATGACCTAACGACTTTCTCCAGCTAAGGCCAAGACACTGAAGCTGCATGCGGTGAAGTACTGCATATCCAAAAGTCAACTGTATTGGAAGGACCCCTTAGGTTTCCTACTAGTTTGTTTGGTAGAATCAGAAACATAGGGGGTCATAAACGAATTCCACAAAGGAGTGTGCGGAGGGCATCACGCCTGGAGGGAAACAACTTATAAAATCCCGAGGGCAGGATATTATTGGTCTAAAATTTTCTCAGATGTCAACATCAAAGTCAGAGCCTGTAACCCTTGCCAGTTGTTTGCAGGAAAAAAAAAGCTCCCAACGCTACCTCTGGTTCCTGCCAAAACCGAAGCCCTTTTCAACAATGGGGGCTAGATTTTATAGGCGAAACCAATCCACATTCCAACGCTCAACATAAGTGGATCCTCACCACCACAAATTATTTCACCAAATGGGTGGAGGCTATTCTCACTAGGAAGGCGACTGATTCAGTGGTGATAGATTTCCTAGAAGAGAACATACTGTCTAGATTTGGCTGTCCCTGAAAGATAGTGACGGATAATGCCTAGGCATTCAAGTCTATGGCAATGGTTAGCTTTTGCCAAAAATATAACATCGTATTGGGCCACTCCACAACATATTACTCTCAAGGTAATGGGTTAGCCGAACCATCAAATAAAAGTTTGATTACCATAATTAAGAAGGTACTGAAGGAAAACAAAAGATCTTGGCATGTACACTTAAAATATGCCTTATGGGAAAATTAGATAGGTACGAAGAAATCCATTGGTACTTCTCCTTTTCAAATGGTGTACGGGATTGATGTGGTTTTACCTATAAATTTGGTGCTCCCTATAATGAAGCTCTGGCAAGATGAGAGAGAAGAGCCAAACCATGCCACAAGAAGAATAAATCAACTGATCGAGGTCCAACAATGCAAGACCGAGGTGAACGCAAGGATGTAGAAATACGAGGACAACATGAAAGCATTGTTCAATCATAAAGCCAAAAAAAAGGATTTCCTCCTCGACGATTTGGTTTTGAAATGGGATGCTAGGAGGGAATATTCGACAAAACATGGTAAATTTGATCATATCTGGTACGAACCGTTCAAAGTCTCAACTTCTGAAGGGAAGAATTCATTTCTATTAGAGAATTTGGATGGTGAAACTCTCAGCGCCCCTGTCAACAGGTGTTATTTAAAGCACTATATGCAATAAATGAGTTCCAAATCTCCATTGTATATACCGATTTGTTTTCTCTTTTCTTTTCATAATTTTTTTCGGTAAGTTCACTTTCATCTTGAATAAAATAGGTTGTTGATTTCCTAGAAGTAGAGACATAATTTTTGACACCCATAATCCCATAAATCCTGAAGACCTGATACTCTTCATGTTGTTTCATACATGCCTCCGAATTACAACCCAAACTGCGAAAGGAGAAAGGGATGGTCAGGTATCCGGAAATTGACCCACCCGAAACAGGTGACAAAGAATTTTTTTTCAAGAAGAAAATGAAGTGGTAAGGCAAAGGGATGAATTTCCGAAGTATATGGGTTTTCAAACGAATATCAATTAAATGCAATAGTGGTCTCACAAGTATGATGTATTCACCTGAGTCAGGATTGCATGATAACATTCGGTTTTTTGGGGTCCATAGCCTACTCTCTTTCCCTTTTTCACCCTTGGCCCTTTCTCCTTAAGCTCTTACACTTGCCCATACCATCCACAAAGGAAAAGAGATTCTGCTTCCATTTGGGAAACTGGTGAATGTCTTTGGAAGTAAGCTGGTCTTCACAGCTTCTCGGTCCCCTGCTGAACAAGGCCATGCGTAGGCAGATCCTAACTCTCTTAAGTCTTTTAAAAATTTTCAAATGGTTAAGTCTTGCTCAAAAGAAGACCCCTGGAAATGAATCCCCCCCTTTTTCCTATGGACTAGGGCGTTGTGAAGGTTAAGATAAAGTTGGTCCAAAGCACTCAAAGAAAGTTGACTGGCCTCTATTGCGAATTTTACACAGATATCACCCCTGGTATTATTTATACAAATTGATTGCCCCCCACTTCATTTTCCAAAAATAAAATATAAGACAGATGATGAAAGGAAATTCATAATTGATTGCCCCCATATATTCCAAAGAGATGATGAAAGGAAATTCATAAAATGATTGCCCTCATCTCAGCATTTAAATGCATAATTACCCTTTGAAGTGGTGAAAGGAAATTCAATAAAGGGGACCAGATAACTTCACCAAGGTACTGAACAGGATCGCTGGCAGTGAAGCAATGTCTAAGATATCTGTAAGGCTGTCATACATAAATCATAATATGCTCTAGTAATTAGCTTTCTCGAAACTGGATCTACATCTCAGGTTCATTGCAGGTCTCCCTGATTAAAAGCATGGATTTTACTTCATTTTGATGCAAGCCAAAACCCACAGGACCTGTTGAATTTCCTAAGATTTTCTTGGACTGTCTTGAGCAGACCCGATTTCAGTGTCAAGGAAGGGAAAGTTACCATGGACTACAACTGAGCTTAGAAAGCATTCCAGGTTTGAAATCTTTCCATAATTAAATTTGGAACCTCAAGGTTCTCTTTGTATCGTCTTTCCCAACCAGTTTCTCAAAAGAAAACTGATGACTCCATTTACCCATACAGGCACTCGGTCTACTGTTCTTCTCATCCCGCGAGGAGGCGAGATCCCTAGTTGGAGCCTATGTTGGAGCCACCTTTCTCTAAATGCACGAAGTGTTATACTAAATCCCAAAAAGGTTGGTTTTCGGGACTTCGTTTGTTTCACGTGTCTTCCCCCTAAAGTCGCAATATTCTGACGTACGAAGTTGCGAAAACCTCCCTAAGTTTAATCACCTTTACTAAAAGACTAAGCGGGGATTATCATCTCTTAGTACCTTGTACCCTCACTCTTGGGGGTTACGCGTTGAACGTTTCTCAAGCCCCTGACTTGCGAAGTCGCGAAGTTGTGTTAAATTTACCCAGGTTAGTATCAAGAAACAAGTCACTTTAAACCCTGGTCAATTACTATCGTGATTTCGCGACTCGACGATTGCCTCCCCAAAGGGCCACACCTTTGTAACCCCGATCCCCGAAGTCACGACTTTATTTAATTAAGCATGGATAATTAAAAGACTTAAGTTAAAACACTTCTAATCTATTAGCTCGCGCTATCGCGATTTCGGGTTTTTGAGGCTCAGTGTCTAGGAGCGAAAACAAGTCACTTTAAACCCACGTTTTACTTAAGAGATCTAAAAGATCTAAAAACAAATTAATTAGCACCTTAAGAGAAATTTAACACACACGGTTTACGGATGAAGTCTTAAATGATCCCACGTTTTTCAATGTTACGACTTGTCAAGCATTTATGGCATTTATTTGAATTTGCGGTAAGGTGACAAATAGTACGATCTCGTTTTACTTATAAATCTTGCTATTAAGTGATTTGACCGTTCTGTTGGCAAGGACACCCATGGGTTTAAATGACCAAGATAGAGAGTTTTTCCTTCATTATTTCAGTTTTCATTTCTATTTGCACGTAGAACCATTTCACCAGGATAACCACTGTTTTGTGCTTTTCAATTTTTTTAACAGGAGGTCTAATTGCAGGTTTCTCTACCATGGCTCCATGAAAAATGTCCAAGGAAGCTATTGAGAGTTCAGGTCAGGGTTTAGATGTGTTTTCTGATACCTCTCCACAGAGTATTAATGCTGTCAAGACCTAGTCATACGTTTCCAACATTCTGCAATCTGAGTTTGTAAGCTGTTCGGATGATTCTAGTGACAACGAGAACGTCGACTTATCAAAAAAAAACAAAATCGTTGCTCAAGAAGAGATGCACAAAATAGCGGCAAGGCACCAACTTCTTCCCTATTGTGATATGATTAGGTGGGCGTTGGACCATGTGGATATCCCAACTAGGACGATTATCAACAAACATAAGGTAACGATTGGGACTTTTAGTTCAGAAAATTTGCGGGCAATGTATAAATTGTCACCCACATCGAACCTTACTCACAATGCTGAATTTCTAGAAGGTTTCAAGAAGAAGGAGTGTGAGCAGTATGCAAGAAGTTTGTCTGATCTGATCAAAGATTGGGTCTCACACCCCGGGAAATTCAGGGCCAACACTAACGGGATCTATTCAATCTCCTACTTGGAGCCACAATTCAAGTACATAGCAATGATGGCCTACAGGTTGTATGGGAGCGAGGACACTACCCATTTTTTCCTCCCATGGGTACCGCTCATTCATACAGTTGCCGAGGGCTTCTCCTTCAACTGGGCCAAATTGTTGTCTGACAGTCTGACCAGTCGAATTACCGAATATCGAGCGCAGAGGGTAAGTAAGAAAGCATCTTCATTCTTTATGTCTGCTTACATCATGGATGCCATCTGCTTCATGACACCCTTCCCATTAATGAACTAGAACTGGGCTCCATCTAATACAGAGCCTATTCATGTCTACCACTCGAAGCTTTGGGGGGATAATGCCAAATAATTCATTTATGAAATCTTCAATTGGGTAATGGTGCCATTGCACGTCACCATCTTCGACCAGCCATCGCCCAGGATTTCGGATAGCGTCGCGACCAACCTGAGTAGTATGGAAGATTGCTATATAGAGGTGGAATTTTCATATATCAGGGTTTTCAACACCTCTATCCCCCCATATGCTCTACCACTATTTTTTCCAGATAAGCTATTGTGTCGCGAGATCGCCAGGCGGACTGTGCGCGGCGGAATAAGAAAAGAGCTCAAAGGAGTATCAAATAAGGTATGGTTGCCCTTCCCCATTCATATTGGCGCATATTCCTTGTTAGATTTTGGCCATGCTAAAGACAAGGCTATGGTTCTAGAAGAAATGAAGCTGGTGGATATTGAATTCAAGAAGCATGACCCTAGTAAGGTTGTGAGCAATCACCTGGCGAGTTGTGGCCTAAAGAGATATGAACATGAGGATTCCCCTCATGATGAAATATTTCAGGGTGCGAGGTCCTACTTGGAAGTCCTAAGTCAGATTCAAGCCCTGCCACCCAGAGATAAGGCCAATTTCTTTAAATTCCAGGAGCACCGGCAAAGTTGTCTCCCTCAGATTTTACAAGGTGAAAGCCCAATGCTTTCGGTCACAAAACAGACGGGGGTCAAAGGTTCAAAGGACTCGAGTCCTAACGAGGAGAAGAACCAAGAGAAAATAGGGGAGGCCGCAACCTCAGAGAGAGGAGCCAAAATCCCCTACCAACAGGAAGGAAACCCCGAAAAGGGTACACTGGGTAAGTAGGCCCAAGTTCAAACAGAGATGCCCTTGAAGGGGTCGGGTGACTCATTACCGCTCATGTCAAACAAGTCGGCCACATATGCTACCCTAAAACAACCATCCAAGGAAATTGGTAGTCCGATAGCCATTATCACACCCTTACAGTTCACAAAGGGGGATCTCGATGCAGGGTGGATCTTCAATGAAGAACTGACGCCCATTTCCATAGAGGAGCTACCTCCTTGTTATAACCCTAAAATGCACCATACAGGTTTACCTGGCATCAGGCCAACTCATGCCTCTTCCTAGCCAAAGCCGTGCTGAGTAATTCTTCAAAATTCACTTGAAAACAAGCAAC
>JZKD02S1829207.1:103887-143418 GCA_000966675.3 Picea glauca
GGGGTTGAGATTTTGGGTAGAAGGATAAAGATTAAATCTGAAGGGTCATGATCTGCATGTAGGCTTAGAACCCTAGCTTACTAGTCCGTAGGGTAAAATACCCAACAACACTCCTAACGAATTTTTCTTTGATAAAAAAAGTAAGGCCATGGTGAGGCAAGGATTATATCAAAGGGAGGGCGTAATGGCTAAAAAATTTAAAATCATGACAGATGGAAAGGCTGCGAAAGAGGAAGAGTTCACAAATGAGATAGCAGGAACACTAGGGGCTTATGCTACAACAAATCAATACTCAGTTGAAACTCTGAAGGACCAGTTGAAACGAAATAACCTCTTGATCAACAAGTTAGAAGCTAAAGTGGCTATTGCTGAAGCGAATGTCAGGGATGAGGTGAGAAAAAGCCTTGAGCAAGCCCGAATAGCCGATTTGTAGGAGATCGAGAAGCTCAGATCCGACCTCGAGTAGGTGTGCCAGTCGACGCAAATTAGCCAAACACAGGTAAGCTAGTAGGGGCAACAAATTATAGAGTTACAATCGAAATTGGATGTGGCCGAGAATTAGGTTTTAGACATAAAAATGTTCAGATCCAAGGCCACCTAAATCTGACATAAGGTATTAACGGCTCAACAAAACCTGCTTGTAAAAGTAGGAACCATTCAAAACCATTTCCAGATGATAGATCAAGTGTTAGAAAATATTTCTTTGAGAGAAAGAGAAGCCTGGGCAACTCAGGTTGCTTTCCAAGATGTTGTTATAGCTATGGAAAAGATAGAGATGGTCGGCAGCTCCAAATTATCCATCGCAGAACAAACTAGAGGAAATATCTTGCTGAAGGTCTGGGAGCAGAATATATCAGAAAGCAGGGGGAAAGCTAATGAAGTGATGAATTCTTGTGAGGAAATGTTCGCCTTGATAAGTAAAGGTTTGGTAGACCTTGAAAAGGAAGGCAATGTTGGGATGCTAGGAAAAATCAATATAGCTAAACACCTGTTGGACATCAAAGAAAACAAGGAGAAGGAAGAAGTGGAGATATCCTAGATAAGCCAGGTTGATATGGCCCAAGTGGACAAATGGCTATTACAACCAAGTTTACAATTATGCTCCATCATCATGGAAGACCGACAAGTAGGGAAAAGGTTGCCGAAATTGGTGAAAAGATGTTACACCTTTGAGGCAAGCAACCAAACAGAGCCTTCCAGGTTAATAGCCGAGTTGGTGGAAAGGTGTGTCATTTGCATTGAGCAAGTGAAGGGGCAGGTTTCTGGTGCTAAATAATGTTAGTTGTCAACCCATTCTATATTTGGAGCTAGAAGAGTAGAGAAATAAGGTGCTCTGCCCTTACGAGGGAAGACAAAGAGAAGGAGATGAAACAATCCATTTTCTTTATTTGTAACTGACAAGTTTCCAGAACGATGAAAATTCTAAATGTTCAGAATTTTTGTTTAAATAGGCATCGAGGAAGAGATGAAAAGGGCTTTTTTTTTGGTGATAGATTGTAATAGAGAAAGTTCTTTTGAGCCAGGATTAATACAAAGAAAATTGAAGACTCCATTATCTGTCAAGATTGAGTTATGTGTTTTCCTCTGTTATTTCATGTTTCATGTCATTTTTTACATATACGTCTTTGATGAATGTTTTAGCTACAATTTAGTATAACTTCTACTGTGGTGATCAGTCTCTAGTTGTCTAGTTATTTACAATTTTTCCTCGGTATCAGCTACTAGCAGGTACAAGACCTGTGAATTACTTGGATCTCTATATTATATGCTTTCATCAAAGTGTTCCTTTCCTTTCTTCTTCTGCCACATCATGGGATTCTTCTGAAATTTCCACCCCACATTGTTGACAGCTCTATGTTTTCTTACTCGGTCTCAAGATTTTAACTCAGTTACGGAAAACGACCTTCGATTTTGTTAAACCCTTCGTTTGGCTTCACTGAATTTTCCTCGTATAATCTAAAATTGAAATAAGCATTTTAAAGCATCAAGCCTCTTTTAAAATCTCTGTTCTCCCCATGATTGTACTCGTCGTAAGGAAACCCAACATGGAACTCGACCCATCGGGTCAAACCAGCATCACTTTGAATCTTTTCGATACCATACTTAAGACTGCCAGCACCCGGACAGAGCTTGAACGTTCATGGTCCACCATCGAATGGGATATCAGTATTAAAGAATATTTGGAAGTTAGGCAAAGACAACTCAGAGATCGGCTATAGCCTCATCCCCCGAAGTTGTCTCCCCCCTTTTCTTTTACTCTTTTCATATGCTTAGACTCTACACTTTATAGCCTTAAGTGTAGACTCAGGACCAACAATTCACATCCCACATGTGAACCAAATACTCTAACAGCCTCAACTGGGCCCTCATGCCCTGAATCCTGAAAAACTTGAGTAACCCACATTGTATTAGAGCCATAATTGTCCCTATGTCATTCCCAATAAAATAATCCTCTTCTTAATTCTCTCACTCACACCACTCAAGCATCTTGACCAGGGAAAGCCTGCCAAGGAACATTAAAGGAAGATTAGAAACATAAAAATTCTTTCCTGGGGGTTTTTTCTAGTTAAGTTTATCTTTTTACATTTTTGGTTGCGGTCATTGCAGGGTTACGCTTTCATGCAGAGCGACATCATCACACCCTTCCTTAAGGGTCACCTGTGACGATGGAATATCTTCGCAACTCATGATATAGGCACCTGGGACGATCTCAACGTACAGGTAGCCCCAAAAAATCAACCCAACACCCAAATTTAACCAATGATTTTTTTTTTTGAAACCATGAAAAGATGAAGAAGAAGAAGAAGATTACCTGTTTGATGGAGATGGTTCGCAAAATGATCCACCACACACTCTGCAATCAACAGTTGAAATTCAGGGAGAAAAAGGGCTTTGGAGCACTATTTGGGTAAATTTGCAAATGAAATGGTCAAATGGTGTTTTGGGCCTATTTTATTGTTTTTTACCATTTTTTGTTTTTGCAACATTATATTATTTTTAAATTTTATCTATGCCCTAAAGTCTTAACAACTTGGCAAAGTGTTTACTTTTGCAGATTAAAAGGTATAGAGATGAGACATTGGAACAACGGTCCACCCTTTTTTATTTGTTTTCACATATTTTTCTTATGTACAGATCCTTTTAGGGTTTTTCAGGAAAAACTCCGAGCAGAGTCTTAATTCGTTCTCATGCTTGTGAAACCATGAGAATGTAATCGAGTAGTCTTTTGTCGTTCTTTAAAACTCACATTGGCAATATGAAAACCGAAACCTATGAAGTATCCTTAAAGCTCTTTTCAAGCTCCCTAAACATGAAAAGATGGCCGAGTGACCTTGTTCTTTTCATGGTCATGAAAGTACTTGAAGAAAACATCTGATGAGCAGTAGGTTATCTCTTTTTCAGTCTCGTTAGATTAACTTACAAAAAATGACCTGATGGAGTTCTCTTTAAGTGTTTTTCAGACTCTCTAAAAATGAAAACCCCTGAGTTTTCTTTCTTTGGACTCTTTAAACAAACATCGAAAGACCCATACGGGATCAAACCACTCCTTCTTAGGGTTCGTTAAACATACTCTGAGGGACTCATCCAAAGTATGAGCTTACATTTACAAGCATATGCTATCCTCCTCAAGCTTGTGTAAAAATTAAGAGGTACTCGCCAGAAATGGTGGGGGGAAATTGGGAAAGAAATGTGTCTCTGTATTTGTGTTTGTGGCAGTAATAGTTTCTCTTGAACATGACTGGGAAATCCATTTATCGCTCTTTTAACCATCCACGAGTTCATATGTTGGGTCCTCCTTGAGTCAATGTTTCCAAGACAATTGTTGTGTCGTTCATATGTTCAATAGAATTCCAGCCTAATCAAGCCTTCTATTGAGTCGGCCATCTGTAGTTATAAATTTTCTACCATGTCGACCTTCCCTGTGTCAGTTCCGAATCACTTCCTACTGTGATCTACTTCAAATCTGTTACATATTTCATGTCATCTATGGGGGATACATCAAGGCCCTCCTATGACGAATATTTTTTTGTTGACTTCAACTCATTATCCAGGAACAAGATTTAGAAATCATTTAGTACCTTAGAGTCTGCATGCCTCAATGGTAGGTTTCTTCGCTTTCAACAGTGGGTTCACATCATTGACCCCTCATTGGAAGATTCCATTGAGTGTTCAACTTCAACTCATTTATTCACATTCCTTGTATTGTACTAGGGTACCTTGGGAGTCATTGACATCAATGGTGATTTCCCTCTCACTTGTTAATGGTTTTCATTAATGACCGGTAATCAATTGGTTTCTACCATGTTCGACTTCGACACCTGTAATCACATAGCTAGATTCATACTTAGAAACGATGGAAATGAAGACCCTGGATCTCATCATCTTGGTCCAGGTTGCGATGGAGTATTCATAAGTTTGTACTAACACATAGATCCATTGTGTATGTCTCGTGCCTATGTCCATATTTCAATTCTTCTTAGAGCATAGATCCACAATGTATTCCTAGTGGCTATGCTGAATCATGATGACATGGATCCACCGTGTATGTTTAGTGGCCATGAATCACTTGACACTTATGATTAGAGTCACTTGTAGTCTCAGCATGGGAATTCCTACCTCAGAAGTTGGTATATTATTATGCATGATGGGTGTTATATATGCACTAAAAAGACACTAAAAACCCTCAATTAAATAGTCAACCCGGGGTAAGTAAACTTAGAGTTGTAGCAAAATATATGCCAAAGGTAGAAGGGATGATATGAGTATAGTCTAACTAAGGAAGGTAGCTATCTAAGGCTAATCTACTCAAGCAAGGCTATCTAATGAGAAAAACCTACTAAGCAAATTGAAACTATGTAACCTAAGTACTATTGGGCCAAGGATCGATGGATATTTCCTAAGAAAGAAAGTAAAACCCTATGTAAAGCAAACTAGTTTAACAATAAGCAAAGCAAACTACTAAACATAATAAGCAAATGACAAAAGAAAACTTCTTTAACTTGCCAACCTACATTCAATGAGCAACTACCCTATGAAAGCAAATAAATAAGCAAGTAAACAAAAGCAACTATCTAACCTATTAAAGCAAATAGACAAGTAAGAAAAGACACCTAATTAACCTACTAAAGAAAAATATAAGTAAGCAAATACACCTAACTAACCTACTAAAGCAAAAGATGAGTAAGCAAAGGAAACTAACTACTGCAAGTAAAACTTCTCATTGAACAACTATCTAGCCTAAGAGGAAAGTGAACTAAATGCATAATGCAAAACTATTTCTAATGCGTGAAAGGAAATCTAAATGTTCAATGCAATGCATGAAAGGAGATCTATTCTATTGAAAGTAAGAAAGGATACCAACTAAACTTATGAAAACAAGAAACTATCTCTTCTAATCTACGAAAGCAAGAAACTACCTTTAACCTATGAAACACTCAAATGTAATGTTGGTGGTTGTGTGAATGCCTTCAGTGGTAACAAATGATATCTCGATGACACTTAACAACAAAGGACAGTTCTAATGGTATAAGCTCAATACTAATTTCAATGGAAAAATGAAAGGTGTGAAGTAAACAGTCCAATGAAAACTTAGCCATGATAAAAGTAATGTTAAATACCCTACATATTCATGTATAAACCATCAACAACATAACACGATCATCATTTATACTTCTATACTACATAAGCAAAACTAGATTCAACCATTAACTAAGAAATTTAATTTCATTTTAATCTTAGGAAAGGAAATTACATAAATGAAACTATACTACATCTATTCTAACAATTCAAACTGCAAGAAAGAAATGTTTAAAAACAGAAATTAAAAGTAAACTAACAATTACATTAACCAACAACTAACTAAGCCAATTCTACATAAAAATGAAATAAGCAAACTATGATTAAAAACTGAAATCAATTCTACCCATCCATCAAACCCTTGTCAAAGAAAACCCAATTAAAAACTCTGTTTTATTCTAATTAAAACTTTGTTTTAAACTTGATTCTACAATTATAAATGAAAACATAATCTAATATCTAACTACACATGGGGTTAGTCTAGGGATCTGTAGATCCTTCCCTAACTACAAGATCAATTCATGTTAGCACAAGCCTTCATACTAACTTGCAAAAGAGATTTAAATTAATTTAAACTACAACAACAAGTTAAATAACAAAAGAAAAATGCATGTACAGGAAATAAAGAGAGACAACTAAACTACAAAAATGCATAAATAAACTAAAGAAGAGTTACCTGACTACTGGTGGGCCCCCCAGCAAGTCGTGGTCACTCTCTAAAAGAACACCATGAGCTCAGCAAGATGAATTCACCATAGAAACTCAAAAACGCAATTATGGCATAATCTGGCAATGTAAAAACTCAAAACAGAGTAAAAACGTTTCTGTCCCTATCACACTGTTGTATATGATGCTTAGCTTATGTCTGACCACCTTGGTGGTATTTATAATATTTACAGGCTAAGTGGTCGACCACAGGAGGTTCGAACCACTTCTAAAATTGGAAAATTTCATTAATGGTGCCCTAACTACCGAAACAGAGCTACCCAATAATCACCCACCATAACAACCCAAAATCGAGTTGTCAAGAGTTCAGTAGCTGGAGGGGATAAGCACGAACAAAACCCACGTTTCCGATTTTCCCATCACTAGCCGCCAATGCCATAACCGCCAAGTCACCCTACGTTTTTGTGGAGGAAGAGGTGCTGGACAAAGTGCCGGATCGAGTGCCAGAATGAGTGTTAGATGCCGAATTGAGAACCACAAACTGCTCTTAATCCGTTCACAATTTCAGAAAAAAGTTCATGGGGGAACTAATTTGGCATATTGCGCACAAAACCCATGTGCCATATTTTTCATATTCCACTTCATCCTCCCAAAAATTAATGTTTAAGTTTTCCACCTGTAATAGTGCCGGATGAAGTACTAGAACGAGTGTTGGAAGCAGAAACGTAGTGTATTTTCTCCTGAGTGTTGATCATACCGTTTTATCATGAAATTCTTCAAAAATCTCCTTCAAAATATGAAAAACACATATATACATTTGACAAAAGTGTATAATAAATGTCATAGATTTGATCATATCTCGGGCCCAACATTACCCCCACACCTAAGATTTTGCAGGTCCCACTGCAAACAAAAAGAAATTGCCCTTCATGACTAAACTTGTGAAGGAGGGGGTGGATTAGCTTTAGAAGATTCTCCTTTTTCCCGAGGGATTTTGACTTAGGATTGTTGTGGTGTTTCAATTGCATCCAAAGACTGTTATTGGTGGTAGTAATATCATCAACCTAACACTGTAGAGAATTCATCTTGGCTTGCAGGACAATGTTATCATGGCGTAAATGACAACTTAGTGTTTCATGCTCTCTAAGTTTGAACTGGAGGGTTTGGATTTTTTGGAGGTTGTTTATGACATGTGAGGAAGCCTTGAGATGTATATTATACCCTTGATCTCTTAAACCATGCAAAACAACAATTTTACCTCTGCAATAATCAGTTCCAAAAGTGACTTCCCATAAGCGCAACAATTCTGGCCTAGCAAACTTGTGAAAAATAGGTATCAAAGTGACACCTATAACTACAAGGTAGTAAAACCTGTGTAAAAAATGAGAGAGGTTTTTGTTTTTGAATATGTTATTGACAAAAACCTCTCTTGGTTTTCAAAAATTCACTTTCAGTTGTTATCAAAACACACCAAGAAAACACGACTAAAATAAGAAAAAATAGTGTCTTATTTTATGAAAAACTAGGCCTCTAAGCGATGTGCATATATCCAAAACCATAACGTATATTTATAAAATGAGAGAGTTTATTGTTTTTTAATATGTCCTTGATAAAAAACTCTCTTGGTTTTCAAAAATTCATTCTCTGTTGTTAGGAAAACACAAAAAGAAAATAATACTATAACAGGAAAAAAACAGAGTGTTTTATTTTCTGAAAACATAGGCCTCTAAGATGATAGAGTATATCCCAAACCATAAAGTGTATTAAAAAACTGAGAGCGTTTATTGTATTTTGGTATGTTATGAACAAAAAACTCCTACAGGTTTCAAAATTACTTTCTCATTGGCTCAGAATCCCAGCTTGAAGTTGGTTACTCAAAACTTGCAGAAGCGGAGCGTGCTCTTAGCAGAAGCGCAACGTGGTCTTTGAGAGGGATTTTGGAGGCCGTCCCGGAGGATTTTTGGGCTGAGAGTGGTATGGTTGGAAATTTTATAATGTCTTTTACACAATGAAACCATCAATCACTGAAAATGCCTTCTCCAAACCTATGAAAAACTGACTTCGAGTCAAGCTGTCTAAATGTACAGAAAACCCTCCTATAGTGACTGTATTTGGGGGATTTCTTTCAAACAATAACACCTTTGCATAAAATGAAGGAGGTTTTTGTTTCTTGTTATATTATTGAAAAAAACCTCTTTCACTTTTGTCAAATTCATGCTCCTTAATTCAGAAACCAATTTTTAAGTAAATCTTTGACCAAGAGAATCATTTGAAAATTGATGACAAGGAATGATGACATGACCATGATGAAAATTTATGACCTTAGATGAGTGGAGGAAGTAGTAAGGAAACCTAGGCACACCAATGACCATTTTACAACCAAGAGATGCCAAATTTTATTTGATAATTTTATTTTGAAAATATAACAATTTGACCTAATAACCCTATCAATCACATGAAAGAGAAAACTTGATCACGGGTGACTGATAGATTGACAAATACTAACAAAAGGCTTGGTTTGCACTGGTAGGCATGGTGAATCAAGATAATTGTTATTTCCTTTCATAAGCTTGTAATACAGATGGCAATAAGTATTTAGCAGTTGTTATTGCTCTGTATTTGTCACAAAGAGTAGTTAAGTATAAAAAAATGCACATCAAACTTATAACACACATAATGATGTCAAAAGTATATAATTTTAGCATACCAATACAAACAACTGCTGATATAATATCCCAAGACATTGTAAAAAGACAGTATGACAGAATTTTGACAGAAATCCTACTTCCTCTTCTCATGGGTTTGCTATACAAATGGGTAGTGCTTATCATTTTTTCAGGAAACTCCCCCCAGACCGAAGATATGGCACGTCCTCGTGCCATGAATCAGCAATAGATTTCTTGGTGTTTACTGTTGTTTTAGAGGGGGGTTAGCAAGTTTCTTGGACTTTTGGTCCGATAAAGGAATAACTTGAGCATGAGGGTTTGGGTGGAGTAACAATCCCTAGATCAAGAGTCTTCTTTTTAGTCTTGATTGTAAGATGAGGGTTTTCAAATTAGTAACTGAACTCATCCCACGTTCTCTCATGTTTTTCCAAATCGGCTAAGACAAGTAGTTTGATAAGGCCGTGGTGAAATAGGTTGTTATGGGGATTGGTTGCATTCTTCCTCACTTGGGAAGACATCCTCTCAATGACTCTTTAAGAAGTAAAATGGGAAATTCAATGGCTTATTGAACTGAAGTGAGTTAATAATCGACATTGACAGGCTTTAAAGACGGAATATCTACCTTCACATGTAGTCAATCTAGTGATGACTATGAGAGGGTTGATTAGCTCCTCTTTTATCCACTCCTTGGAGTATCCATTAGCTCCAGAGATGTTCTAAAATTTGGTTTTGAAAACCCTGTTATAGCTTGCTCTTGGAAATTGGTGGTATTTAAATCAATGGCCTCCAACTCTTGGGAGTTTTGTGGCTGAGGCAATTGATTCCTCAGAGGCCACGAACATAGTGAATATGAGTTGAGGCAGGCTAAGAGTAATGTAATGTCAAACCTACAATGAACGACCTGTAACGAATTTAAACCAACAGAGTGGTCTATTAAGGACATATACAACAATTTATAGCACACAGGAGTTTAGCACTTCAAAATAAAATGATTGCTGTTGCAATAACCTGTATCATGAAAACAATACATGAATTTTTAAAAAGATTTATTTCTTCTAGGCAATGTTATCATTTGTCAACTCATGAACCCCTCCCCCACACCTAAGTATTATGACACCTCACAATAAAAAATATAGGAAACCGGTCAGTTCTCCTAATAACCGAAGAGTTACAGTTTGTAAAGTGTAAAGATAAATTTCATAGATTGGTCTGACGAGACGGTTAGAAGATGGCCCCACCTATAGGATAATAGATCCTATATATAGATAAGAAGAGGTAGGCAAGAGGGTTTCAAGATAGTCTTAGAGTTAGTTCTCAATGGAAAGTTTATGGAGTTCATTAACCTTATATTAAACATACATACTTCATGTTAGCTTTATCTACAAGTAATGCCGTACATCAGGACAAGTTTAAATTTATTATTTATTTTTGGTAGATTACCATCCTCGCTAGGTAGAATGCCCCGCTGCCAGCAAGCCTGTTCAGTACTTCGGCGGGTTTACCTAGTCATACCATAGGCCGGTACCCGCTGCCAGTAGACCTGTTCAGTATCCCTACGGGTTAGCCTCTTAAACCCTCAGAGATTGGCCCTCCATCCTTTAAGATTTTAGTATAAGATTTCTTTATGTAAGAAGATGAGGGGCCAGTTCTGAAAACAACTTTTTATTTCTTTTTATTGGGATGGTATTTATGTTAGAGGATGACTTACCGTTATATTCCTTAGTAATTGTCCTGATGTAAGGGGTACTTAAGCGGACGTGGACTATCTAAAGATATGATATAATCAATCTATTTAGTGTGTAGTGGATGGTACCATTGAGAAACAATAGAAAGGTATCTCTAGGCTCAACTCACTTTCTTCTTTTGTAAGTTATTGAGATGTTTCCATGACTAACCGCTAATTAGACCTCCTTGTTACTCTTTGATAAAGACACTTGACTCACTTACTTAGGTTTCTTGGAAAAACTGTACGAGAGACCTCTAAGCTTGATGGTTACGGTGTCACTTCCTTATACAATGGTGAAGAGTTTCAAGAGAAACTGCTTTGGAATGCCTTAAGAACAAGAAGATGAAAGTCTTTGCAAAAACATGGCTAATTACAACAACTCATTATTCATTTGATGCTTAGCAGACAACAGGGTTCAAGTGTAACAATGTTTTGAAGAAAAATCCTTCTTTTATATTTCCTTGAACTGTCTACTCCTGGTGAGATAAATACCTATAGAGATCTCTAAAACTATTTGCAAAAACCACACTCTAAAATATAATAAACTAATGAGATCAATGAGATCAAGTCATAGGAACATGTATCTCATAGTTAATAAAAAAAAAAAATGTAAAATGAGGCTGCATTAGACTCTAAGCTAAACTAACAATATGCAGCTTTTATTTACTATCCTACCCTACCTAAAAAGAAAGGGAAAATCTTTATTCAACTGTAAGAACTCTTCCAATGTAACCATGTGCGGAGCAAGATAAGAAACATACTCATATCCATATATGAGAAAGTTACCACAATGATTACCCGGATATGAAGAAGCAACCAACCTACTTGTTTGGGCATCAGAAGGTGTTGAAGAAGAGAATAGTATTGTGGCCTGATGACCTCTTGAAACCAAATTTGAATGTAATCTTGATGTTTATCAACAAAAATTTCTATGCTCTCCTTCATCGTGCTATGCATATCCTCTTCTTTTGGATGATTGATTTCTGAAGTACATAAAGGATCTGTTGAGATGGATGTTGAGAACTCCTCAATCTCAGGTCTTAGTGATTTCTCTCCATTGGATGTAGTCCATAATTTTTCAGTTTCCTTCGCATTTTGGCGAGGAAAATCATTTTGTAGCTCATAAGACCTTGATTCTTCCAATATTTCTGGAGAGGTAGATAAACTTTTGGCTGCTGCCAAAATATGTTCTTCTTGAAAAGAAGAAATCTCAGTTGTTGCTAGGATTTGAGAGAGTTCTTCCAAACTAATGGTCATCTTCAAATTCATTCTCCTGGTGGTGGTAAGGAAACAAAGGTTGTGTTGTTTGGTTCTACGGAAGGCTCGAGTGGTCTTGCCTCCTTTCCTAATATGATTGATGCTTTAATTTCTTGTTCTATAGTGTTCCCTGTGTTGGTCTCTTCAAAGACTATTTTAGCTCTTTGAGTTGAGATAACATTTGTTTTTCAGTATCGGTCTGCGGATTTTATAAGTGGAACATTCCTTCCCCTAAAGAGATCGAAAGGAACCTTGGTTGAAAGGTCAGATTTTGATTTAATGTATCTACCTTGTGGGTCTCTAGGCCTATTCATGAAAGAAATAAAAAACAAAAAGAAAAAGCTACCATTTGGTTTCTAGGTCTATTCATGAAAGTAAACAAAAACAAAAAGAAAAACTACCATTGGGTTTGGGGGAACCTGCTATAGCAAATGCGCAGGTTCTTACCACTCGTCTTAAAGTTCCCTCGCCACTAAGCTAATACTAAGGTATAAGGATGATTTATTTCCTAACTACTTCTTACCTTGAGACAACTCCCCGACAACGATGCCAAAAATAATGGGTGTTATATATTCACTAAAAAGACACTAAAAACCCTCAATTAAATTTTCAACCCGGGGTAAGTAAACTTAGAGTTGTAGCAAAATATATGCCAAAGGTAGAAGGGCTGATAGGAGTATAGTCTAACTAAGGAAGGTAGCTATCTAAGGCTAATCTACTTAAGCAAGGCTATCTAATGAGCAAAACCTATTAAACAAATTGAAACTATGTAACCTAAGTACTTTTGGGCCAAGGATCGATGGATAGTTCCTAAGAAAGAAAGTAAAACCCTATGTAAAGAAAACTATTTTAACAATAAGCAAAGCAAACTACTAAGCATAATAAGCAAATGACGAAAGAAAACTTCTTTAACTTGCCAACCTACATTCAATGAGCAAATACCCTATGAAAGCAAATAAATAAGAAAGTAAACAAAAGCACCTATCTAACCTATTAAAGCAAATATACAAGTAAGCAAAGACACCTAACTAACCTACTAAAGCAAAAGACAAGTAAGCAAAGGCACCTAACTAACCTACTAAAGAAAAAGACAAGTAAGCAAAGGCAGCTAACTACTGCAAGTAAAACTTCTCATTGAACAACTATCTAGCCTAAGAGGTAAGTGAACTAAATGCCTAATGCAAAACTATTTCTAATGCGTGAAAGGAAATCTAAATGCTCAATGCAATGCATGAAAGGAAATCTATTCTATTGAAAGCAAGAAAGGCTACCAACTAAGCTTATGAAAAAAAGAAACTATCTCTTCTAATCTACGAAAGCAAGAAACTACCTTTAACCTATGAAACACTCAAATGTAATGCTGGTGGTTGCGTGAATGCCTTCGGTGGTGACAGATGATATCTCGATGACACTTAACAACAAATGACAGTTCTAATGGTATAAGCTCAATACTAATTTCAATGGCAAAATGAAAGGTGTGAAGTAAACAATCCAATGAAAATTTAGCCATGATAAAAGTAATGTTAAATACCCTACATATTCATGTATAAACCATCAACAACATAACGAGATCATCATTTATACTTCTATACTACATAAGCAAAACTAGCTTCAACCATTAACTAAGAAATTCAATTGCATTTTAATCCTAGGAAAGGAAATTACATAAATGAAACTATACTACATCTATTTTAACAATTCAAACTGCAAGAAAGAAATGCTTAAAAACAAAAATTAAAAGTAAACTAACAATTACATTAACCAACAACTAGCTAAGCCAATTCTACATAAAAATGAAATAAGCAAGCTATGATTAAAAACTGAAATCAATTCTACACATCCATCAAACCCTTGTCAAAGAAAACCCAATTAAAAACTCTGTTCTATTCTAATTAAAACTCCGTTTTAAACTTGATTCTACAATTATAAATGAAAACGTAATCTAATATCTAACTACACATGGGGTTAGTCTAGAGATCTGCAGATCTGTCCCTAACTACAAGATCAATTCATGTTAGCACAAGCCTTCATACTAACCTGCAAAAGAGAGTTAAATTAATTTAAACTACAACAAGAAGTTAAATAACAAAAGAAAAATGCATGTACAGAAAATAAAGAGAGACAACTAAACTACAAAAATGCATAAATAAACTAAAGAAGAGTTACCAGACTACTGGTAGCCCCCCCAGCAAGTCGTGGTCACTCTCTAAAAGCACACCACGAGCTCAGCAAGATGAATTCACCATAGAAACTCAAAAACACAATTCTGGCATAATCTGGCAATGTAAAAACTCAAAACAGAGTAAAAATGTTTATGTCCCTATCACACTGTTGTATATGATGCTTAGCTTATGTTTGACCACCTCGATGGTATTTATAATGTTTACAAGCTAAGTGGTCAACCACAGGAGGTTCAAACCACTTCTAAAATTGGAAATTTTCATTAATGGTGCCCTAACTGCCGAAACAGAGCTACCCAATAATCACCCACCATAACAACCCAAAATCGAGTTGTCAAGAGTTCAGTAGTTGGAGAGGATAAGCATGAAAAAAACCCACGTTTACAATTTTCCCATCACTAGCCGCCAATGCCATAACTGCCAAGTCACCCTACGTTTTTGTGTAGGAAGAGGTTCTAGACGGAGTGCCGGATCGAGAGTCAGAATGAGTGTCAGATGCCGAATTGAGAACCACGAACTGCTCTTAATCCGTGCACAATTTCAGAAAATGGCTCGAATGGGAACTAATTGGGCATACTGCGCACAAAACCCATGTGTCGGATTTTTTAGATTCCACTTCATCCTCCCAAAAATTAATGTTTAATTTTGCTTCCTATAATATTGTTGGATGAAGTACTGGAACGAGTGCCGGAAGCAAAAACATAGTGGATTTTCTCCCGAGTGTCGATTATATTGTTTTATCATGAAATTTTTCAAAAAACTCCTTCAAAAGATGAAAAACACATATATACATTTGGTAAAAGTGTATAATAACTGTCATAGAATTGATCATATCTTGGGCCCAACAATGCATATGCTTGATTGTTTACAGGTTCCCGATCGATGCGCTCCTTGTTTTCAACACACACATTCTACAAAGTATTTCGGTTGTCACAAGTTTCAACTTCATACTTTGGGGGGGCATTCTGTTACATATTATTTTGGTCACCTCAATGATCAACTGACAACATGTGTTCATGTTCCTTGAAAATATTAAAAGATACTTTCTCCATGAGAAAGGTGGTTTTCTTTTCCTCCTTCAAAAACCATAACAAGGAAGGTCGTCGCACCCTGCTGTATGCATGGGGTGCGACGATGCTTGATCGTCGCACTCTAGCCTAAAAATGGATTTCGACGTCATCGCATGTTGCTTGTGCATAGGGTGCAACGATGCTTAAAGAAAAGGAACAGTCAAATTCACGGATGTTCTAGAAGGGAATCTTCTAGAAGACGAGGTGGCCTCCGATCGGTTTGGATCTTACTCGCTTCTCTGATTTAGTGGTATCATCCTAATATCCTCACCCATATCTATTTCACCTTATATAAGGAGGGATCTCTCATGGAAAAGGATGAGGTTGAATAAGCTAATATTTGCATGGAGAGTTCTACTACAGATTATGCTTGAGAGCTTTGCTTTAGTTTTTCAAGTCAAATTGTGGATCTTCTTCATTCAAGGCATTGGAGAAAAGGTGTGTGTTTGAGAAAAGAGCCATTGAAAGGGGATCTTGCAACATCAAGTCATGGGTTGTATTCTCCACTTTCCATTTAATATAATACACCAATACACTTCTTCCCTATAAAAGTATCTCAACTTTTATTGTATAAATCCTTGATCTTATACATAAACTTCATTGGAATATATATATCTTTGTATTCTCTCTCTTTGTTGGTTTGTGTTTCTTGAAAACAGGTTCACCATATCAAAAAATAAATGAAGGATCTACGAAGACGACACTAGCAAGGATCAAGTGTCGTTTAAAAGGTAGGTCATTTATGCCTCTTTAAACTAGTTTATATGATAATGGAGTTTAAGAGGAAGTGTGTGTTATGTCTTGTTTTGTTCTAGTTTCATGTGGAAGTTAGGGAGATCTGTTTGTGTCTGCACTAGTCCGATAACAACAATAACATTCAAATTAAATGTATACACAGTGGAATAATCATGCAAATATAACATAACACTTATCTTAATATTGTTGAACCGACTAGCTGTGTACAAGGGACAATCCTCCTAGCAATAGGCTTGTTTTTCCAAATCTCAACAACAAGTCACCCCTGAGTTGAGGCTATGAGTCCACAAGGAGGTTTGGCCTTCTTTGTTGTCCACTCTCCACAATCAACAACCTGAAACCCGGTTCTACTCTAATAATAGTTCCCATCCATCAGCTCTCTTCCCCTCAACTTGCATAACCCAAGGAATGAGAGCCCCCTTCTCAACCATGTAGTCCCTTGGGCCTTCCCACTTCCCTCTAGGGCTCCAGTGCAATTGGTTGGTTAGAAATATCATAGTTAGGGACTCCAGGAACTCTCAACTACACCAAGAGTGCTCACAACAACCTTCTCAAGGTTCTTGAGCCATTTCCTCAACATAAAATGCACTCACAGTCTTATAGTCTAATTCTTACAGGAACACATGCCACAATTTAAGAAAATCACAACCCAATAATGGATGTTCTAAATCATACCATGGTTAGTGCTCTTTTTCCATCACTTATCCCTCCTCATGCTCTCCAAAACCAACATGAAAAACTGACCCAAAAAGACACTCAAATTTCCTTTTCTTCTCATTCAAGCTTGACTCTCACTTTTCCCAAAACATAGATGTACTTGTCCCATGCTGTCATAAATTGGTGAGTTGACCTTTCCCACCTACCACTCTTACATCACTTTAATATCTCTCTTGATATTTCAAGGTGGATAAACATTATAATGAAATATATGAATTAATATAAATGAGTGACCCCTTGGACCCCTCTTTAGCCCCCTCTCTCGTGGAATCATAGCTCCCCGTCGTTACCATATTGCTTGTACCAAAACCACCGATTATTATTTTTATTAATAATTTTAGTGTACATTTTAAATATCCTATCCATTGGCCATATCAATTCAAATAGGCTATCTTATTCAACCATATCGACTCACCAGCCTAATTAATATTTTCACAATTACATTATAATTGTGCAGATTAGAACTGGGGATATTAAATCCCCTCCCCGTTATTTTTTCACTGTCCTCAATGCAAAACACCATACAAGTGTACATACCTATTAAAATTCTAGGCCCTCCGGGAATTAATCAACATACATGCTCTCCGACTTCATATCACATAGGCACTCCGACCTAAAATAAATATGCATAGGCCCTCTGGCCCCAAAATCCATAGATACATAGGCACTCTAGCCCAAAACCATACATAATGATTTTACACTTTAGTAACTCTTGCAACAATTCGAACCTGCAATCTCTCGTCCCCCTCAATCTGCACAACCTAGGGAATGTTTAAAGATTAGTTATTGAAAGATTGATTTTCATTGAATTATTGAAAGATTGTTTGTCATTGATGTCAACCCTTGAATAAGAAGTTAAGAAGTTGCATGTCAGGGAAAAGTAGTTGTAAACATAAGTTAGCAAGTTGCATGTCAGGGAAACGTAGTTGTAAACATAAGTTAGCAAGTTGCATGTCAGGGAAAAGTAGTTGTAAACATAAGTTAGCAAGTTGCATGTCAGGGAAAAGTAGTTGTAAACATAAGTTAGCAAGTTGCATGTTAAAGTAACTGTAAATAGAAGTTAACAAGTTGCATGCGAGTTGCATGTCATCATGATATCCTCATTAAAACAAAGAGAAGATTCAATTGGAAGATCACTTATGTGAATACTAATTAGGAGATCTGAAGCTAATAAGTCAAAGTCAGTGAAGTCCAGTGAAGGAAGAAGTTTTCAAGAGCTGAGCATACAAAGAAAAATTTATAGGTCCAGGTTCTTCGTGTAAATCCATGAGTTTCAGGAGAAAAAATGTAGACATCCATGGGATTCAATAGGGAAACGTGTGGACATCCGTGAGCAGGCAGTGTATGGGTTTCAGACATGTGAAGAAAAATTGTTGAAGATCATAGATCTAAAACCCAGGTCAGCTACAAGTTGAAGGTATGTCTTCCTATGTATGTTAGGGTGTGTATTCTGAAGAAATTAGGAACATATATGTCTGAGTGATTCATAAGCATTTGATTTGGAGAAATCCCCTATGGATCTTGGTATGAGGTATGTGTGGTTGCAGTCTTGATGATATATTAGAATTAGTAGCAGCAAGAGGAGTATCGAAAACAACATCAACAATAGGTTATCTGTTACAGTGACAAAGTTAGTGACAAATTGGTTTACATTTGTATTTCAAGGTGGTTGGATGGGGCAAGGAAAGGGGATTGTAGCCTCCTTCCGGTTGGAGTCGATAAATTAGAGAGTTTGAGCTTCCTTCATGTTGTAGCCTGTAAATAGGGGGTTGGAGCCTCCTTCTAGTTGTAGTTGGAGAAATAGGAAGTTGGTGCTTCCAATGAATGTACTCTTTGATATATAAGAAAAGTATTTCATGGTTTTCTCTCACATTGGGTTTCCACGTAAAATTCTGGTGTACTATGTTTATGTTATGTTTATGCATTTTGAATTATGGTGTAGATGATATAATGAATTCTAATGAGAAACTATTGAACACTATTGGAGGTTTTATATTGTTATTAAAATTACTCATCGTGCTCATACTAATTCACCCCCCCTCTCAGTATTCCAACAATTGGTATTAGAGTAGGTCCTTTAAGAAGTAGTCTAGCCTCTGGAAGGAGATCATGGAATATGCTAAGGTTGGAGAACTAATTTTTGATGGTCAGAACTATACCTTCTAGAATAAAATAATGACAACCTTTTTGTAGAAATAGAGATTTGATGTTTATCAATCAGTAGTAGATGGGTATACAACACCAACCACTCCCCCAACATAAAGAGATGGAAAGAAAATCGGTGAAAACAACTCAAAGTCTAAAGGTATCATTCTGAATAGTCTAGTTGATTCAACATTTGTCAAGATTATGCAATGTGACAGTGCAAAGGATCTTTGGGATAAACTCCAAAATATTTATGAAGGAGATGCCAAAGTTAAGAGAGGTAAGCTTCAAATATCCAGAGCTAAGTTTGAACAACTGAAGATGAAGGAAGATGAAGACATTGCAACCTACCTTCTATGAGTTGAAGAAATAGTTAACTAGTATTAAGGGATTGGGAGTAGAAGTTGATGAATCAATGGTTTTTCAAAAGGTATTGAGGTCTCTTCCTATGATATTTGATCCTAAAATATCAACCCTAGAAGAAAGAGAAGATCTCAGTACTTTGAGAATGGACGAGCTACATGGAATATTTTTATCCTATGAAATGAGAACATAACATGAGAACCCAGTCATGAAGGAAGAAACTTTCAAGGCATCCAAGAATACAAAGAAGAAGAACAAGAAAAAATCAAAACCAAGTTGCAGTTGTAGTGATGATTCAGACGAAGATGAAGAGATGGTTAACTTTGCAAGGTAATTAAAGAAATGAACCGACAAGTATAAATGTATGATTCCATTGAAATGTTTTAATTGTGGTCGTATTGGTCATTTTGATTCTAAATGTCCTCATAAAAATAAAGACAATTATGAAGAAGAAGCTTCTAAAAGGGAAAATAAATATCAAAAGGGAAATAAGAGAAGAAACAAAAGGAAATTATTCAAGAAAAGTTTCTACTCAAAGGAGGACAGTTCCTCATCATACGAAGAGGATAATGATAGTGACAATGATTTAGAAAGAGTACTCTTCATGGCAGTAGAAGATGATGAAGAAGGTTCCTAAGAAGAAGGCGAAGTCAATCTCATAGTAGAGCTAATCAATGCATTAGAAGAACTTAGGAAATAAAGAAATAAAAGCAACTCACTCAAGGCAGAGTTAAAAATGAAAGAGGGATATCATAATTCCAACTCTAAAGAAATCGATAAGATGATCACAAGTATAAAAATTCAAATAGAAGAAGACAAAAGGATTTAGGAAATAATTAGAAGTTAGTTAGAAGAAAAGGAGAAAATGATTGGAAGCTTGGAAGCATAAATAGTCTCTTTAAGGAAAGATATTTAGAAGAAAGATATGTAGCATAAGAGCACACGAATATTGGATCAAATCATCAACAATCAAAGACCATACAATGGAAGATCCATACTAGGATACAATCAAGTATAGAATGAGAAAGGATCGAGCTCGAAGACAACAAAACGTGAAGTAGAACAAAGAAGTTATGCATAGAATGTTATAGATTCTGCTAAGAAGGAAGAAGGCAAGCCCCCAAAGAAGAACATTCCAGAAATAAAGAAGACTTGAGAAGATGAATTCAGAAGGAGTGCATCACAAAGAATATCATCTACTCCTAGGTATCAAAAGTTCTTTTATGGTCATTGTTTTAATTGTGCTAATTTTGGACATAAAGTTGTAAACTATAGAGCCTATGCCAAGAACCGAAGAAACTATGTAGGGTAGTAAATAATAGTTATCCCATAAAATATTATGAAGCATACAATAGAAACCAAAATAGTTTTGGCACATTGAGCAATGAAGTAGAATGCTACAAATGCAAAATTTTTGGACACATAGCGAAGAATTGCAGATTAACTATTCCACCCAGGGAACTAAAGAAGAACATTAACTGACATATATTGGAACCACAAGAGATATGGAAAAGAAAGCATAATCAATGCTCGCTTTCTCTACAAGATCAACACAGAAAAAGTGATTGGTATCTTGACAATGGTTTTTCAAAGCATATGGCAGGTGACAAGAACATGTTTCTAACTCTGAAGAAAGAAAGAGATGGATTAGTTTCATCTGACAATAATCACTTAGCTAAAATTATAGGTAGAGACATAGTTAAGATTGGAAGAAAAGATGCCATGGAAACAAATGTTCTATTGGCTGAAGATATGAAACACAATCTGTTGAGTGTAAGTCAAATGTGCGATCAAGGAAACACACTTAAGTTTGACTCAAAGAAATGTGAAATTAGGAAAGAAGGATCAGGCAAGTTAGTGGTGACAACAATAAGGATTCCGAACAACATATATGTTTTGAATCAAATTGGAAAATAATTTTTTTGCTTAGGAAAGGAAAATGAAGGTTGGATTTGGCATAAAAGAATGGATCACATGAACTTTGACAATCTTGTCAAAATCAACAGAAAGGAAGCAGTAAAAGAAATGCCTGAAATTTCAAAGTCAGTGAATATTCTATGTGAGAATTGTCTACAGAGAAAATAGAACATGACCAAGTTCAAATAAAAGGAGTACTCAACGTCAAAACCATTAGAGATTGTACATACCGATATATGTGGACCAATGAGAACAAAGGGATTAAATGGTGAACAATACTTCATGTTACTGATTGATGATTGTTGATATTATGGTAGCTATGAGAGGTATTGACCTCCAGATGTAACCTTTGATGAGACTAGAATATTTTGGGAAGCAAGAGAAACCTAAAGCTTTGGATAATAACCCTAGAAGACAATTCATCTTAATATAATAAATTAATATTGAGTTATTATCCCTCAGGAAGAGAAGTTGGCCCAGTCAGTTAATATGGAGCAGTATAAATAAAAGGAGCTAGATCTCATTTTTCACTCACTCACTCACAACTGCATAAGGAAAAGAAGTGTGCATGAGTAAAGGAGAACTGCAACTATTGTAGTAGTGATCTTGTCTTGGGTTATTGGTTTGGACTTTATGCTTGGTCTTTGGTTATCCTTTCTTGGTGTGCTAGCCTTGGTTGGCTATTGGTATGCTACCATAATTATTCTTTATGTCAAGGTTAAGGTGCTCAGAGGTGGCCTTTGCTCCTATGGTTGGGTGGCAATATTTCTATATTTTCTATGGTGAAACAAGCACAACCATTTTTCTAATAGGTTATGGGCCCACACCTCCTTCAGTCAGTCTAACCACTGGAAGGAAGCTAACCCATAATATTATCAAGCTCGTTGAAGAACTGTCGCTAGGGTTTCTAGCAGGTGCAGTTACTAAATCACTACCACTAGGGTTACTATTAGATGCAGCTGCAAACCCTAAAACCTCTTGCCCAACACCTTATGAAGGAACACTTTACTCAAGGAGAAGATATTCTAGTGTGCCTTAGTCCAGTGCACCTATTGGCACTCTTAGAAGGAAAAAACATCAAGTTTGAAATTTTGGGTCAAAGTCAAAGTTTGACCATCTATCAGTCCACATAAATCATGAATGAAAAGGAAGATCATATACACTATTAAGCGCTTACAGGAACTCTTGAAGATGACATGTGGATAATTGACAATGGATATTCGAGGCATATGATAGGAAACCAGGTTAGACTCTCCAATCTAAATGAAAAGAAGACATCTCACAAAGTAGAACTGAAGACAAGAACACCTATCTAGTCAAAGGAATTGGTCAAGCCTCCTTCAAATTGGAATCAGGTAACAATGTTTATTTCAGTGATGTCTTATATGTACATGGTTTAGAAAAGAATCTTGTATCTATATCTTGCCTAGAAGACAAAGGAAATATAATATCCTTTGTAGATGGTGAATTATTATCTTGTTCTAGAGACTCCAACATAGAGAATGTTAGACTTATTGGAACTCGTGAAGGTAGATTATACAGACTACTAGAACATAATGATGAAGTTCTTGTACATGATGAAGTCAATCCCAATGAACTTTGGCATAGAAGGTATGCTCATCTTAACTATCAAGCATTACCTTTCCTCGAGAAAATGGTTGAAGGAATACCAAAACTACAATATACACATGAAGGAATTTGCAGAGGATGTGCACTTGGTAAAAATGTTAAGAAGCCATTCTCAAGTAGCGATAATATATCTAAGGTAATCCTATATCTAATACATTCATATGTTTGTGGTCTGATGCTAGTTAAATATCTAGGAGGTTCTCTTTATTATGTAACCTTCATAGATAATTACTCAATAAATACTTGGTTATATCTCTTGAAGACAAAGGATGAAGTTTTCAAAAAGACTCAAGAATTCAAAGCAGAAATAGAAAACCTCACAAGAAAGAAAATCAAGACTTTGAGAACAAATAATGGAGGAGAATACACATCCAAGGAATTTGTTGCCTTTTTCAAATCAACAGGGATTAGGAGGGAGCTAACTATTCCTCATAATCCTCAAAAAAATGGTGTAGAATAAAGGAAGAATAGATCCATTGAAGAAATCATGAAGGCACTAATGAATGATCACGATTTATCCATGTATTTATGGGGAGAAGTATCCATGAAAGAAATATATGTTCAAAACATAAGTCCCCGCCGAATATTGAAGGATATGACTCAAGAAGAAGCATTCTCAGGAAAGAAACCTAATGTGGAACACTTAAGAATCTTTGGGTGCCCTGTTTACATTCATAAGCCCAAGGATAAAAGGAAGAAATTAGAACCCTCAGGAAAGAAGGGCATATTTGTTGGATATAGTGAATCCTCCAAAACCTACATAATCTATATTCTAGAAAAACATAAGATTGAAGTCAACAGAGATGTAACCTTCAATGAGAATATGTATTTCAAGAAATCTATAGAAGGATCCATGGAAGAAGAATATGAAGAGCTTAAATAAGAAAGCACTTGTCTTCTAGAAAGTCAGAATGAAAAACCAGAAAAACTTGATCATCCAATGCAACCATGTGAACCTATTGAATCATTCATTGTACCCAAAACTGGAAAATGTCCATCTTAGCTTGAAGCTACTCTACAAGAAGCATAAAGACTCAAATATCCAAGTGGCGCTTTCAAAGAAAGCAAGAAGCCCAAAAGATTCTCCAACTATGTAGCATATATGACAAAACTTATAAATGAAGAACCCACCACATTTGAAGAATTAGTTCAAAAGAAATAGTGGAAAGAAGCTATGACAGAAGAATACCAATCCATCATGAAAAATGACATGTGGAAAATCGTGGCTAAACCCAAGGAAAAATCAATGGTAACTTCAAAATGGTTCTATAAGATTAAACATGTAGTAGACGAAAGCATGGATAAACACAAGGTAAGGTTCATAGCTAGAGGGTTCTCCCAGAAGGAGGGAGAAGATTATGATGAAACCTTTGCTCCTGTTTCCATATATACTTCTATTAGAGCCATTATGTCTCTTGTTGCTTCCATGGGATGGAGTCTAGATTAGATGGATGTAAATACAACTTTTCTCAGTGGAGCAATTGAAGAAGAAGTGTATATTGAACAACCTCAAGGTTTTGAGGTACATCCCAGAGACACTCATGCTTGCAGATTAAAGAAAACCCTACATGGACTCAAGCAAGCTCCAAGAGCTCGGTATGCCAGAATTGGCAGTTACTTTATAAGACTTGGTTTCTCTAAGAGTCATGTAGATCAAAATCTATACTACAATGTTGTGAACAATGCACCCACGATTCTACTACTATATGTCAATGATTTATTCTTGACAGGTGTAGAGTCTCTCATCACCCAGTGTAAGAAGGAATCAACTTCTGAGTTCGATATGAAAGATCTTGGTATCATGCACTATTACTTGGGAATAGAAGTATGGTCGAAGCTTGGTGAAATCTTCCTTGGACAAGGAAAATATGCAGTGAAGATTCTTCAAAAATTTGGAATGATGGATTGAAAATCCATGGTCACTTCTATGACCATAGATATAATAAAAATAAGAGACTCAGATTCTGATCCAGTAGACCCATCCCTATATTGGCAATTGATTAGGTCGTTAATGTGTCTAGTGAATACTCGACTAGATATTTTCTTTGTTGTAAACAATTTAAGTGTGTTCCAGATGGAACCCGAAAATGAGTATTGGATAGCTGCAAAAAATGTTCCAAGATATATTCGTGGGATTCTAAACTATGGTTTCAGATACACATCATCCAATGATATACAACTTCATGGATTCACAGATTCAGATTGGGAAGGGAGTGCACAAGACATAAGGAGTACCTCAAGGATGTGTTTTGGTTTGGGTTATGTTATGATATCATGGGATAGCATGAAACACAAGTCTGTCACACTCAACACAACAAAAGAATAATATATCACAACATGTGAGGCATGTACCGAAGAAGTATGGATGAGGAAGTTGATTTCTAGATTATTTGATCAAGTACCAGATTCGACCATAATATATTGTGACAATCAAATTTGTATGAGGATATCAGAACACTGAGTGTTTCATGATTGGTTGAAACATATTGAGATCAAATACTACTTTATTTGTGATAAATTCGAGGAAGGGGAAGTGAAACTCTAGTATATCTCCACAGATGAGCAGGTAGCAAATATTTTGACAAAGCCTTTGTCCAGGATAAAGTTTGCATACTTAAGGGAAAAGATGGGGATCGTGGAGATAACTCCCTTAGCTAAAAGGGAAGAGATGGCTCCCTAGGTTGGGAGGGAGCATTAATATGTTATTGATTCATGGGAAGTCATTTTGCAATTTGGAAAATGGTCCAGGTTGGGCAGTTCCTTTCCAGTCTGAAAAGTGGTTTGATATTTCTGAAGGACAATCATTTTCCAATTCGGAAAATGGTCCAGATCGGACAGTCATTTTCATAATGAAAATGGTCTGATATATTGTTGATGTACTATAGACAATGATTCCCCTTGTGGCCATTGTGGGGGAATGGTATAGGACAGTCATTATTATTGTCATTCACTCTGAGCAATGGTCAAGTAGAATGGTCTACCTCGTCGAGCAGTCATTCTTTTGAAGTTCATAGTTGTGAGCAGTTTCGAAGAATGGTCTGTTTTGGAGGTTGGTGCAGGACAATCATTTCCATTGGAAATGGTCCAGACATTCATTCTCTAGAGAAAAATCATTCTCTCCGGGTTGCACTGTGATTAGTGCCGGAGGAATGGCCTATTTAGGTGAATGGTCTAGGTTCAATAATCAGGGACAGGAATTCCTTAGGGAAGACTCATTCTCTCGAGGTTGCACTATGATTAGTGCCAGAGGAATGACATTGTTACATGAATGGTCTAGGCTCAGAAATAAGAGACAATTATTCTTATATGCTTGGGAATAATAGTCCAGATAGCCCATGGCTGATGTGTTACTTTCTAAGGGAAGACACTCTTCTAGATATCACAGATGTGAGTGGAAGAATGACCTGGATGACTTAGTATGTATCATGCTATTGTTGATATCAGATGATATGATTATTGTAGATATTGTATGTCTCTAGAAAGTAGTTGTATGCTACTATGGTGGATGTGATCCACTAGTAGTGATTGTGTGTCACTGGTTAGTAGCAGTGTGCTACTAAGAGTGGTTGTGTACCATCGAATAGTAGTTGTATACTACTATGTATAGACACAATTGTGTTCTATTGGATGGCATTGTTCTGATTTCCATGGAGACTATCTAGTTGGATAAGTGATGAAGGTGCTCGTGATTTGATCATGAGATATCCTGTGTGTCTACAATGATGCTATTGGTTGAATGGTATGCTTGTGCTCAATACCATTACCTTTAATACCTCCCTATATAGGAGGGAGTGTTGATATTATGGTAGTTGCGAGAGGTATTAACCTCCACATGTAACCTTTGATGAGACTAGAATATTCCAGGAAGCAAGAGAAACCCTAAATATTTAGATAATAACCCTATAAGACAAGTCGACTTAAAAGAATAAATTAATATTGAGTTATTAGCCCCTAGGAAGAGAAATCGGCCCAGCCAGTTAAGATAGAGAAGTATAAATAAAGGGAGCTATATCTCATTTATCACTCACTCACTCACGACTGCATAAGGACAATAAGTGTGCATGAGTGAAGGAGAACTACAATTGTTGCAGTAGTGATATTGTCTTGGGTTATTGGTTTAAACTTTCTTCTTGGTCTTTGGTTATCCTTGCTTGGTGCGCTAGCCTTGGTTGGCTATTGGTTTTCTACCATAATTATTCTGTCTGTCAAGGTTAAGGTGCTCGGGAGTGGCCTTTGTGCCTATGGTTGGGTGACAATATTGCTATATTTTCTATGGTGAAACAAGCACACCCATTTTTCTAACAATGACTACAAAAGAATGAATTCAGTTTGATTTCTCAAGAAGAAGTTAGAGACATTCAAACACTTCCAAATATACAAAGATATGGTTGAAACAGAGACAGACTTGAAAATAAAATGTTTGAGATCATAAAATGGTGGAGAGTTTACGTCGAAAGAATTCATGGATTTTTGTTGCGAACATGGAATAAAAAGGAAATTCTCAGCAACCAGGACACCTCAACAAAACATATTCGTTGAAAGAAAGAAAAAAATAGTATAGGAAATGGCCAGAACCATGTTGAAAGATTCCAAGTTGGGTGACATATTTTGGGCATAGGAAATACATACAATAGTTCATATCCTGAATAGAGGAATGCTCAGAAGTAATAGTGATAATACTCCCTACAAGCTATGGAAAGGAAGACCGAAAAATGTATTTGGAAGCAAGTGCTATATCAAAAGAGAAGACAACAGGATTGGAAAATTTGACTCTGAAGTTGACAAAAGAACATTTTTTGGGTACTCAAAAAAGAGAAAGGCATACAAATGTTTCAATTTGAGACTCAAAAGAATAGTGGAAAGCATCAATGTATATATTGATGAAACAAGTGTATGAAAGCCTAAAGAAGAAATAAAAGACTCAGTAGAGAAGGAAGGAAAAGAGGATTTGAAAGAAGAAGTAGTAGAAGAAGAAGAAGTGAAAGAAGAAGAAGAGCATCCAGAAGAAGAGCAAGAGGAAGATGACCAACAAAATCTTCAGATATCTGCCAAAACTCCTACACGGTGAGTGCAGAAAAATCATCCACTAGAACAGATCATTGGGAATATATATGCAAGAGTTGAAAACTGAAGAACATTACGCACACTAGAAAAAATACTTCTAACATTGTTGTCCACAGTTGAATCCAATAGTTTTGAAGAAGCCAACACTAATGAAAATTGGCTCAAAGTTATGGATGAAGAACTGAATCAAATAGAGAAGAATGAAACAAGGGAACTTTTTCTAGGGCCTAAGAATAAGAACATGATTGGCACAAGATGGGTATTCAGAAACAAGCTGAACAAGGATGGACATGTAACCAAGAATAAAGCAAGGTTAGTATGCAAGGGATATGCTCAGGTTGAAGAAATAGTTTTTGAAGAGACTTTTTCCCCAGTTTCCAGAAAGGAAGCAATCAAACTGATCTTGGCATATGCATGTTCTAAGAAAATCAAAGTATATTAGATGGATGTAAAACTAGCCTTCCTAAACAGAGAACTAGAAGAAGAGGTCTACATCGAACAACCAGAAGGGTTTCTACTATTAGAAAAGGAAGATTATGTTTTCAGATTGAATAAGGCACTATATGGACTCAAACAAGCTCCCAAAACATAATATTCAAGATTGGATAGGTATCTACAACAATAAGGGTCTAGGAAAGGCAATGAAAACAACAATCTCTACATAAAAGTAAATCAAGATAGTATATTGATAATTGAAGTTTATGTTGATGACATTATTTTTGGAAGTGATGATGACACGATGAGTAAAACATTTTCTAAATAAATGTAGAATGAATTTGAAATGTCATTACTTGGTGTGTTGTATTTATTTTTGGGACTCCACATATGTCAACAAAATAAAGGTATTTTCATTTCCCAGACCAAGTATATAAAATAAATGCTAAAGAAGTTTGGAATGGTAGATTGCAAGACCGTAAGCACTCACATGCAGACTAGTTGCAAATTGAACAAAGATGATAAATCCAAGGATGCAGATCAGAGACTCTACAGATCGATGATTAATAATTTACTCTATGTGACAACATCGAGACTGGATGTGATGCAATCATTTGGACATGTTGCAAGATTTCAAGCAACATCGTAGGAAACACATGCTATGGAAGTAAATAGAATATTCATATATCTCAAAGGAACATAAGACTATGTATTATGGTATCAAAAGGGAATGATCTATCTCTAATTGCATACAAAGATGCAGATTGGGAAGGAAGTGTTGATGATAGAAGAAGTACAAGTGGAGCAGCCTTCTATTCGGGTGATTGTATGGTATCCTGGTTGAGCAAGAAACAACCTTTAGTATCATTGTTTTAACACACCCAACCCCTTAATTGAACATCCAAGGGATGGGGCATCGAAGTTTTTCTTTCACTCGGTTAATTTCCAGTCCCTTACTAAGCAAAAACCTTTGTCTTCTGCTCACCCGAAGTTTTCATATCACGCTACATGCCTAAACCAACTAGCAGAGTCCTCCTTGTGACCTCAGGTTGAAAACCAGGAGCTAAAAGGTCTTCTTAGTGAAGGTTTCAGGACATCGAAACTCCCGAACTTTGGGAGTTCCAACGGTATTGCATGACGTTCATCCCGAGTGTCGAATTCCTGGATCATCGAATAACGGAGGGAATCAATGATCCACATCACTCGTCGAAATATTATGGTTGGAAAGGGGCTTCAGGACTTCGAGCTTTAGGAGTCCCAGAGGGTTAACACACTCACTCCACCAGAGCATTGGAATAGTGAAGTTGCGAAGGAGCCTGAGATTTCTCCACGTGGCCCTGACCTTCGGGTCCTTACACATATCTATGACACTATGCTCCAAACTTATGGACACTCAGAATCCCTGACTACTGAAGTAATCCACTATTGCATGGGATGACGTGTAATATATGGTGGTGAGTACAAGTGGGTCCTGAGTACCCCACCTGTCATATGGGCCCAATGCTGGACACGCGACAAGATAAATCTTACATGTGGCCCCTATGGGGGTGACACATGTCACAGTCTAATGGGCCCATGGGGTCTGCAGATGTGCAAATCTAGGTGACATGTGGCATGTGTAATATGGGTCCACGTCACCTTGAGTGACGTCAGGGTGCCATGTCATCTTGGATTGATAGCTTCCCAGCCCTTCGATCTCATGGTTAGTAAGAGTCCACGTAATCCCTGAATCCACGACCTCCATTTCTTCAAGACTTTGGCCTTCAGAGAGTTCACGGTGTAACTTCCTCATTTTCCCAAAGTGGTCAGCATCGAGCTGACCTCGAGTTAAATATAACAGCTAGGGGAGATCCTAAAGGATCCCTAGATCTACGATTTGTGTTAATTTTCTACTTCGGCCTTCGATGGTTTCGGTGTTAATATTAATCCACTCTCCTGAAGTGGAAATTCATCAGAGTTTCCTTGGCGTAGATCCAATGGACAAGGGGACTTCCGATTCTTCCTAGATCTACGACTCACATTAATTCATAACTCTGAAATTTGGGAGTTTCAACATGTAGTTTTCAGCTTCCTCCTGGTGTGCTAAGTCTCCGGACTACCGGAGCTAGCGACATGTGTCCTTAACGATGGACTACAGAGATGGACTCCATTGTTAGTGATTTTAAGAGCCTTCACACTTTAATGACTCTCGTCCAACTTCCTTCGGAGTGTCGAGTCTCCGGAATACGAGATCTCCTACCACGTGGACCAAACATGTAATTTCTAGAGATGACACATGGCAAGGAAGAGAGGACATGTGGCCCCTTCAGTGGGTGACATGTGTCACATGTTAATGGGCCTATCGGGTCTGTGAAATGCTCGAATCCAGGTGACACGTGGTATGTTGATAGTGGGTGAACGTCACCTTGGATGATGTCATTGTGCCATGTCACTTCGGACTGATAGCCTTCTAACATCCCTCAAATATCATGATCAATATCTAACCATGTATATCCATAGATATACAGATCCCGTTACTTTGTAAATTTGACATTCGAGAGTTTTACGATGCAAACTCCTCATGACTCCCAGAGTTTTTCAGCGTCGGGCTGACCATAGTCTAGATATGATGGTCATGGTCGATCTACGTAGACCCACAGATATATGACTCTTGTGGCTTCGGGACTTCGGTCTTTGGGGGTTTTGACGTTACAACACCCCTGTCCTCCTAAAGCGGTCAACTTCAGGCTGACTACATCGTAGGTCCGACGGTTGGGATAGTCCCCGAGCATCCTCAGATCTACAACCTAGATTAACTTTGGGCTTCAGAACTTTAGAGGATCCATCTCCCTTACGACGAATACCAAAATTGATCGAACTCATGAAGAATGAAGGAGTCAAGAAGTTAATGCATGTGCTCCTTGTCCAAATCCAATGGTCGTGACAAACCTTGAATCCTCCCAAATGGATCTCGTTTTCTCATCTTCCAAACGAAAGGATCTTCCCTTTCAAGACTTAAATCTCACTATCCTTCTTGAGCTTCATCAATTCGAAAAGACTTAGGTGCGAACATGTGCTTTGTGCTCTTTCTCTTGAGCTTGAGACTTAGAAGAACCACCCATGCACCACTTGTGCTCAGTCACCAAAATCTGGAACATAAAATGTTCTCGGTCTCTGCCCATCTCACATAGACTCTATGCATACATGCACTACCTCTATTGATCTTAACAAACTCCTTTTTCTAGTAGATTCAAAACAACTGGAAGTGTATATTCACATACATGAAACTGTGTCCAAGGTCGACGACCTCACAGTTCCATTGCACTAACTTAAGCCATCAAAGGGATAAAAAATTTACGAGTACAAATCATGTCCGAACCATATAATTTCTTACTTTCCTAAATACACAATCAAGCAGAAATAAAAGGGACACGGTCTAACCATCAAGAAAACATGCACATCTCTGAACATTCACAGGATATCCAACTTTATTTTACAGTTACGATTCAATTACACAAGGTATGATAATACTTATCTATTTCAAATTGTAGCCAACTAACTGAATGTGGGTGTTCACCTTTCCACCCAACCATAGGCTCAGAGGCATTCATTCTTAGCGCTCTGGTCACCCCCATGCCAAGCCATGATATCGCTAGGGAATTTTTGACAGCTCTCTTAGCGGTTCTCTCTCTTTTTCACTTCCTTTGCGAGGTTTATCAGATGCTTCCTCAACATCAAGCTCACAGTCTCATGTTCGAGTCACATTCTCCTGTAAATTATCTAGTACCCATAACAATGTAACCATATTTCAGTTCCGCTTCTCAACTGGAGAGTCTCACATGATCTCCCCTCTTCTTTGTATATGTCTGCATTCCTTGCATGCACACCCCTCCTTGGGAAGGTTCCCCTTCCTGTCCTGTTCCTTCTGACAGAAGGAAACTCAGGTCAACCTAGGTATGCAGGACCTTGTGGTACTTCAGGATGAAATTATTCAGCTAGACCATGATTCCATTCATGGGGGGTGGTTTATGGTTCAACCATTGGTCCTTTCTTCATTAACTGATTCCTCCTTGGGATCCAGAGGAGTTTTATTATTCCCAACAAAGGGAAATTTGGGGCCATTTGACATAATGAACCCTCTCCATAGTTTTCCCCTTTATTTCCTTTAGTGATATCATGGCTAGTTGATCTAGGTGGATATCGGTGGCCACCCATCTTTTCCAACTGGGTCAAAACAATTTTCTGGAAATTTTGACAATTTACTATTTTTAGCAGTTTTAACTTTCGGAGCCATTTTGAGGGCCTAAATGAAGGTTTTTCGGGATCGAGCTTCTCAATGATAGCCTAAGTAACGATTGATCCCCCAAAATGAATCTCCTTGATGATACCTTTCCAACGGGATATCATGCGCCTAAAACAGAGACTGTATGCAAAAGTTGCAACCCCAAGAAGTTGATGTACTAACTTACCCAAACGGGGCCCACGTGACTTTTGGCGCTTCATCTCCTAGGGTTAGGTTTTTGGATGTCTAGGGTTTTTGAAATTCCTATTTATTGTAAAAATACCTTCATATTCTCATTGTAATCATCTTCTTGCGAATGAGCACAACCGTCACATCTCTTCTCAGAGATGAGACGCCACCATTCCAGCCAGCTTGTTTCCGCTGCATTTTACAGTTTTAGCTTATTTCCCTATTGAATAGAAAACCAATTTTACTGTATCTCTGTTATTTTGTGTTAAGTGTCTGTTAATAATCTGTAGTCATTTCATTCTTCTCATAAATTCCGGATCAGTGGTATCAGAGCAGTCTTCTCCTTGTCATCTTAATGCATGTCCCCAACGAGGTAGGAGTACAAAGAGTTGGGTCTCGAGCTTGTTTCTCTTGAGGACAAAATCTCCCACACGCCCAAGAGAACTCTCATGGAAAGAGAAAATAAATATGATGGGACAAGAGATCCTTTCAAATTGTTGATTGATGAAGCCCTCATGCAACAGAGGAACGAGATGATGGATAGCTTCGCGCAAATCCTTCGATGACTACCAACATGCGACACATCTTCTTCGAGTAGAGGGGTCGCCCCCTTCAAGGTAAAAATAAACTTCGATATTCCTATATTTGAAGGTTAGATAGATGCAGATGCTATAGACAAGCGGTTGAATCTACTAGAAGGGTATTTTTTTGTCCATAACTTTTTGAATAGAGAAAAGATTACTTTTGTGCTCCTCAAAGGCATTCCCCATGTCAAAGATTGGTGGGAAAATTTCTGTGAGAAAAAGGAAACAGAGGAAACCTCATTATTTACAGTCACGACCACCTAGGAATCCTTAAGGGATGCTATTAAGGAACAATACTACCCTGTCGGAAGCTATTATGACTTGTATACCAAATGGACCACACTACGGCAAGAAAGAGACCAAACAGTGCTAGATTTCACAAATATATTCCATAACTTGCGCACCAAGTTGGGTATCAAATATTCAGAGAGACATCTAGTGATCAAGTATCGTGGTGCTCTGCATATATACATCGAGACTGAGATGAAATTTTTGTACATCTCATCCTTGGGCGTGACCTACCGATATGCCATCAAAATTGAGCAGAAGCTCAAATAAAAGACGCGACAATTTGGGCCTAGGAATCCCTCACAACAAAAGCCAGGAAAGGGCGGCCCCAACCCAAAGAACAAAGGATAGAGAAAATATGGACAGTATCAGGACAACCAGTCCAAGCCACAAGCAAAGAAGGACACTAGAAAGACAAATAAAGATACCGGGAAGTGGTGTGACTTCCATAAGAGCCCTTGGCATAACACTGTTGATTTCCACTCAAAGCGGTCACCGATGGCCGAAGTGAAAGCCTCTGAATCCGATGAAGGTTATAATTCTAAGACAGAACTAGAAAGGGGAAGATGGATCATTGACACGGAACCCAATGCCATCGTTGCTACCACCAAGCTCCAGCCTGGTGAACCAGACGAGCCAGAAGAAGGAGAGTGCCTCTTCCATTCACAGGTGTGGTAAAAGGCACCCCGCTGCACTTCATCATCGATAGCGGTAGCCAGAAGAACCTCATCTCAACAGAGGTCTTCAAGTGGCTAGCCCTGCCAACAATGCCACACCCCCAACCCTACACCATTGGATGGCTCCACCAAGGAAGTGATCTCCGCATTAGCCAACAGTTTCGATTGTCATAAGACATCAAGCCCTTCAAAGACAAGGTATTGTGTGATGTTGCTCCTCTCGAAGTTTGTGATGTTATTTTGGGCCAACCTTTTTTATGGAAATGTCATGTTGTATATGAGTCTAGGCCTCATAGTGTTATTATTACTTTGAACAAGAAATTGTATAGGATACCCGAGGCAGTCCCACTTAGTGCTATTTCCTTGATCTCTGCTAAGGAATGTAGGAAGGTCATCTCTCAGATGAGGAAGTTTGTCTTCTTCATGATTCTCTCTTAGAATAAGCGAAAGATCACAACCACATCCAAGGTCTCTGCAGCTGACCTATCCACATAGCAAAAGCAAGTAGATAAGGTCATGGAATAATACTTAGATATCTTCTCCTCACCTACCAGGGTACCTCTACACTATTAGGTCAAGCACCCCATCGATATGACCCCCGACGCAATGCTGCCTAATGGGCTAGTCTACCGCTGCTTTTTGTTAGATAATGAGGAGATCAAGCGATAGATCCAAGAAATTCTCCACAAAGGGCACATTCATCCCATATCATCACCATGGGGGAGACCAATCGTGCTGGTACAAAAGAAAGATGGAACCTAGCGACTCTACATTGATTATCGGGCTTTGAATAAAATCACATTCAGAAACCAGTACCTGATTCCCCGAATCAATGACCTCCTTGATCAACTCACGAGGGCCAAATACTTTAGTAATATTGATCTAAAGTCTGGCTACCACCAGATCCCGATAAAACAGACAGATGTGTGGAAGACCGCCTTCAAGTTAAAGAAAGGAATTTTTGAATGGTTGGTCATGCCCTTTTTGTTTGACAAATGATCCAACCACTTTCATGAGGATGATGGATGATATCCTGTGACCATTCACTAATAATTTTGTAGTGGTGTATCTGGATGAAATTCTCATTTACAACAAGACTTGGGTTGAACACTTCCATCATATTCAACAGGTTTTGCACACCCTGTGGTAGCACAAGCTATACACCAACTTGGAAAAATGCTCCTTCGACATGGACATGGTTCATTATCTGGGCTACATCATTGATCAACATGGCATACATGTGGACCCAGCCAAGATCCAAGTCATCTGTGATTGGCCAGCCCCAACCACATTCACTGAGCTTCAGAGCTTCTTCGGCCTTTCCAATTTCTACCGCAGGTTCGTGTTGGGATTCTCCCATATTGCATGGGCCCTCAACCAAATAACCAGGGGTGGTGGTAAGGAAAAATTTGCATGTGGCCGGTCCCAACAACAAGCATTCGATGATTTGAAGAAGCGCTTGTGTTGAGCCCCAGTACTTTCACTACCATACCTACAACAACCCTTTGAGATCGAGATAAATGCTTCAGACTATCCTGTGGGCACCGTTCTCACTCAGCACGGCCACCCTGTGGCCTATCATAGTGAGACACTATCAAATGCTTTCTGTAAGTACCCTACTTATGACAAATAAATGTACTCCATTGTGCAAGCCTGCCGCCAGTGGAGACATTACATTCTTGTGAAGGAGACAGTCATCCACACTGATCATAAGCCATTGTAATTCATGCAGACACAAGGAAAATTGCAGAATGATCGCCATCAAAAGAAGTCCACATACTTGCAACAATTCCACCTCAACATCAAGTATAAAATAGGAAGCACCAATCATGTCGTTGATTGCCTCAACATACCGCCAATCATGAAACTCACCACAGTGCTAGACTCTTGTGGCCATGAGACCTCTAGATGGCCCCAACTCTATGAGACAGACCCAGACTTCGCCACCAACTACCAAATGTTGGGTGCAAATGTAGTTGTCGATAATTTCCATCTTCAGGATGGATTGTTGTGTCGTCTGGGCCATATTTTTGTTCCATCAAGTGAACGAGCAAAGCTGATCTAGGAATCCCACTACAGTCGGGTGGCAGGACACTTTGGCATTGAAAAGACAGTGGCGATGCTACAAAAAAATTTATGCTGGCCGAAACTTTGACAGGAGGTCAGCAAGTATATCAGGTCATGCATTGCCTGCACTATTTCCAAACTGACCACTAAGAAATAGGGCCTATAAACCCCTCTTCCTACTCCTGACAGGCCATGGGAATCCATTTCAATGGAATACATGTCAGGCCTCTTGCCCACCAAGTGGGGAAATGACTATGTTTTTGTGGTTGTTGATCGCTTTTCTAAGATGGCAATTCTGGTTGCCTACAAGAAGAGCATCATAGCAGAGGCCACTACCAAGATATTCTTTGAACGAGTATGGGTACATTTTGGAATCCCACAAACCATTGTCTCATATCGGAACATTCGATTTCTCAGAACATTCTGGTCGAGCCTCTGGTCATTGTTGGACACCAAGCTCACCAAATCCACGGCCTTCCACCCCCAGATAGATGGCCAAAACAAGGTCGTAAATTGAATGATTATGCATATCCTTCGCATGTATAATTCCAAGCACCCTCACACATGGGATGAGAGCTTTCCCTATGTCCAACATAGCTACAACCGAGCCCTGCATAGCTCAACCATCCATAGACCCTTTCAGGTGGGGTTGGGATTCCAACCATTGGGTCCCATAGATGTTGCACTTCCCCTTAGAGTCACCTCAACCGACTCATATCTTGCTCCAAATGAAGTTGAAAAAGACACTCGGTTCATTGAGCGGATCCAACACATCCGCCAATAGTTTCAAGATATCCTACAAAAGTCCAATGACAAGTACAAGTAGCTCCATGATCAACATCGGGTGCCACATAAGTTTCAGGTGGGTGACAAAGTTTGGTTGCACTTGTTGAAAGAATGCCTTATAGGACCCCATTGAAAGATTTTCCCACTCCATTATGGGTCATACACCATCACCAAGGCCATGGGGGATAATGATTTTGAGCTCAACATTCCTCCTTTCCTTGGCCTGCACCCAATGTTCAACGTGGATCTTCTTCACCCTTATTTCCCACCATTATTGGACACCTCAGAAGTAGCAGAAAAACTAAAACCAACAGAGCTCAACCCCAATTGCATACAATAGGCATCCCATGATCATATTATGGACACACAAATCAAGGGCACTCGACAACAAAGGATCCATATTTATCGAGTCGTCAAAGCAGGGCAGCTCCTGCACCAAGGCAAGTGGCTCACCCGAGGCCAAATTCAACAGAAATTTCCTCATATGATGGCGGAACTAAACACAATGGATACCATTTCTTCCTAAATAGGGAGGATTGATCTAGGTGGATATCGATGGCCACCCACCTTTTCCAACTGGCTCAAAACAGTTTTCTGGCAAATTTGGCAATTTACTATTTTTAGTTGTTTTAACTTCCAGGGCGATTTTGAGGGCCTAAATGAAGGTTTTTTTGGGATAGATCTTCTCAATGATATTCAAAGGCATAATTGAGCCCCCAAAATGAATCTCCTCGATGATACATTTCCAACGGGCTATTTTGCACCTAAAATGGAGATCGTATGCAAAAGTTACGACCTCGAGAAGTTGATGTATTAACTTACCCAAACGAGGCTCACATGACTTTTGGTGCTTCATCTTGTAGAGTTTTTGGCATTCCTGTTTATTGTAAAAAGGCCTTCATAGCCTCATTGTAATCATATTCTTGCAAATGAGTGTAGTCATCACATCTCTTCTCAGAGATAAGCCACCACCATTCCAGCCAGCTTGTTTCCGCTGCATTTTACAGTTTCAGCTTATTTCTCTATTGAATAGAAAACCAGTTTTACTGTATCTCTGTTATTTTGTGTTAAGCGCCTGTTAATAATCTGTAGTCATTTTGTTCTGCTCATAAAATCCATATCACCTATACTTCAAGGCTTCACCCCCACAGTGAGTTATTGGCAATTCAAACAATAATACATTTACATTGTTCACATGCCTTAACATGGTAATCATAATTAACGATTATTTACAAGTTGGGAGAAACAGGGGTATCAATATTGTCCACAACATAAGCAAAGTATATTTTAGCAGCGACATGTTGTACACATGTTCTCTAGATGAAGAAAACTTTGCAGGACATACAGGTGGAATATGATGAGCCTATTCTGATACTCCGTGATAATATCAATGTTATAAGTATCTTTAAGAATCCAGTGATGCATTCCAAGACGAAACACATTCTGATCAAGTTTCACTTTCTATGGGAACAAGTCATAGAGAATAATACCAAGGTAGAGTATATTGGGACAAAAGAACAGATTGTAGATATCTTCACCAAACCTCTTTCAAGGGAAAATTTTGAGTATTTTCGACCAAAACTATGGGTAGTTTCATCCCCACAGTGATCTACATGGAAATTGGCACAGTAAGACAGGGGGAGAGCAACAATAATCATGAAATACTTGAATTCTTTGTGAATGCTTTTTATTAGATATTTACATGAGGAAGCACCATGAAGAGAAGCATCAGTAGAGATTGGAGGCTTACAGACAGGGGGAGCATCCCACTAGTACATTTGGGTCAAATTCTCACGACGTGTTCGACACAATTTCTAGAACGACAAACAACAAACCTCCTCAAATGTCATTTCACATGACGTCACTTTTCCGACGCCATAGGTATTGTTGGAGCTGCCCATGTTTTTCCTTCAAAAGCCATAAAACTCTGAAAGAAGCTTTTTGTTGCCTGAATAAGTAATCCTTTGTCACTTACTAAAGGTCCGTTTTTCACAAGTATGTTTGTCCTTAAAGATTTTTCCAAAGTTTCGTGATCTCGCAGGCCAGACACCTCATTCCTTGAACTCACAAAGTCTCGAATCGCGAGAAGTGCGAACTCGGTTTTAATATTCGTCCAAGGCAAGAATAGTATAAGACCTATAACCCTTGGATATAACGCCCTAGGGGTTTCGCTCATCGGCATTTATCGACCCTAAATTTTTCTTTTCTCAAAACCGAGAGCCGAGAACACGATAATTTTTTCAAAACCATAGTCAATACACCAAGGGTAGACGACTAATCATAATAAGCTTGGCTCTCGGTACATCGCCTTTTAGCATTTCATTTCATAAAGTTAAACCATTCGAAACTCCGATGCGCGAAGTCGCGACATAATTTCATTTAAGCCTGATCAGCTTCACATCGCGATTTCGCGACTCGGCCTTGTGTTCTCCTAAAAACTTATTGTCGAAGTCCCGAGTCGCGATCTAGCGATTAAACTAATCATATCATTAAGGATCTGATGAATCATGT
>JZKD02S1829207.1:143428-167206 GCA_000966675.3 Picea glauca
ATATATATATATATATATATATATATATATATATATATATATATATATATATATATATATATATATATGTTTTTATATAAATTTGATTTTTTTTTATATATTTATGAAAACAAATTATTTTTTTAAGGTGTTTTAATTTAGTTTAGTCAAATATGTTGTATTTTAGATGTTTTTTTTAATATTTTATTGAACTTTATTTTATTTTTTTTAGTTTTTTGAGATGTTTTTTTTTAGTTTGAAGGCATTTTTTTGTTTTTAAAAAAAAAAGAAGACTTATTTTTGTCTTAAATTATTTTGGACCAAATTTTAAATTTTTTTCATTTCTTTTTAGTTTTTCTTTGGTTTTCACCATTTTGTTAAGTTTTGTTATTTTTTTTTTTAATTTGGATTTTGAATATAGTTTTTTAAATGTATTTTTGTCTTCATTAAAAAATATATATTTGCGAAGATTTTCTCTTTTCTCTTTATTTATTTTTTAATGTAAATTTAAGAAAAAAGAAGAAGAAGTTAGTAAATAATTTTTCAAGTGACTAATTAGGATCTAATTTTGGGTTTTTTTTATTTGTGTAGGGATTTCTTGTCAAGGCCACATTTTGAATTAGGTCGTAATTAGATGTAATTTTAACGTTTAGAAAAAACATTTTGCTATAGGTAGCGTCATATTTTTATTTAGGTGTTGGTTTAAAGGTTTTTCTAAGCAACTATTTTATGTTTTAAGGCCATGCTTGAAAAAAGTTGTAATTTTGACCCGGTCAGAAAAATTGGTGCAATCGATAGCACCACGTTTTGATTTGGGGGTTGATTTTAGAGTTTTTTTGAGGAACCATTTTATCCTTAAAGCCCATGCTTGAAAAAGTTGTAATTTTAACTCGGTTACAAAAAATGGTGCTACCGATAGGACCACTTTTTGATTTGTGGATTGATTTTAAAGTTTGTTTGAGAAGCCATTTGATCCTTTAAGCCCATGCTTGAAAAAAGTTGTAATTTTGACCCGGTTGAAAAAAATGGTGCTACCGGTAGCACCACTTTTTGATTTGGGGGTTGTTTTTCATGTTTTTTATGCAAAAATATGGGTTTTAAGGGCTAGAGTTATCGTTTTGAGGTCACAGTTCTCATTAAGTTGGTAACTATGTTACTAGTGTCCCCAAGGAGAAGTCGCCCTTTTCCATTGATTCCAAAGGGGGAGAGAAAAGAAGAGGCATGTAAATGAAGAGAAGAGGCATGAAGACAAGGGGAGACAACATGAGCATGAGTGTCCATCAACCATGTCTAAGTGTTGTGTCTAAGTGTTGCCATCAATGCCAAAGAGGGATATTATTGAAAAATTAGTTGTTGAAAGATTGGTTGTCATTGAATTGTTGAAATATTGGTTGTCATTGATGTTGACCCTTGAACAAAAAGTTAACAAGTTGCATGTCAAGGTAAAGTAACTGTAAACATAAGTTAACAAGTTGCATGTCAGTTGCATGTTAAAGTAATTGTAAACATAAGTTAACAAGTTGCATGTGAGTTGCATGCCATCATGAGATCCTAAGTGAGTTGCATGTCATCATGAGATCCTCATTAAAACATAAAGAATAGTCAATTGGAAGATCACTTCTATGAATACTAATTAGTATATATGAAGCTAATAAGTTGAAGTCAACAAAGTCCAGTGAAGGAAGAAGTTTCCAGGAGCTGAACGTACAGAGAAAAAGTTATAGATCCAAGTTCTTTGTGTAAATCTGTGAGTTTCAGGGGGAAAAATGTGGATATTCACAGGCTTTAGTAGGGAAAAGTGCGGACATCCATGAGCAGGTAGTGTATGGGTCGCAGACTTGTGAAGACAAATTGTTGAAGACCAGAGATCTAAAACCCAGGTCAACTATAGGTTGAAGGTTTTTCTTCCTGTGTATGTTAGGGTGTGTTTTCTGAAGAAATCATGAACAAATATATCTTAGTGATTCATACGCATTTGATTTGGAGAACTCTCTTGTGGATCTTGGTATGAGGTATGTGTGGTTTCAGTCTTGATGAGATATCGAAATCAATAACAACAGCACAAGTATTAGAAACAACATCAACAAGTAATCATTTATAGTGACAAAGGTAGTGACATATTGGTCTATTTATATTTCAAGGTGGTTGGACGGGGCAAGGAAAGGGGGTTGTAGCCTCCTTTCGGTTGGAGCTGGTAAATTAGGGAGTTTGAGATTCCTTCAGGTTGCATCATGTAAATAGGGGGTTGAAACCTCCTTCCAGTTGTAGTTGAAGAAATAGGAAGTTGGTTCTTCCAATGAATGTACTCTTTGATAAATAAGAAAATCATTCTGTGGTTTTATCCCGCATTGGGTTTCCATGTAAAATTCTGGTGTATTGTGTTTATGTGGTCTTTATGCATTGAATTATGGTGTTGATGATACAATGAATACTAATGAGAAAATATTGAACATTATTGGAGGTTTTATATTGTGATTAAAATTACTCATTTTTCTCATACTAATTAAACCCCCCTCTCAGTATTCCAATAGGGAAGTGTACCCCCTTATTTGCACGCAGTCCCTAAAGTTGTGTTAGCATCATCATTTTTTTAGTTAGAGTCAGTATTAGTCGATTCATGGTCCGTGTGTCAAAGCATGTGAGGTTAGGTACCGAACAACAAATCGGTTGAAGTCAGCAAATGGTTGATTGGCCCTTGGATTCGGGAAGGGACGTTAGGATAAAAACATGTGCAAGTGGTAAAGGTTTTTTCCCAAAGAGTCGGGTCCTGTCAAAAAGAGGAGGTTTTATGTGCCAAAGGTCAAGGCAAGTTGTTAAGTAGGAGTCACGTTGGCAGGTGCAATGACCATCATCATCTCATTATGAAGTCAGAAAGGATGAGAAATCACGACACTCATATCACGTATACTCTGGAGCTCCTATCAACTGTACTTTACACACTCCAAAGTGTACCCACCACACAGATGTGTTGTGAAAATATTCGGCCTACTTCGAAACCTCTAGTCACCATGGATTCAGTGCCCCCTGTCATGATTCCATCTCTCACCCATCCAATTATAAATGCCAGTTGATCTGCATGTATTCTATTCACCAACCAAGTTTATTCATTGTCTATAATTTTTCCCGCAAGCCTTGAGTTTCTCGCTATGAGGAAGTTGATTGCCATCAGTTGTGTCACAAACTCGGGTCAATCAATATTACCACTTTGGGTCCATGCTAAATTCACCGTGCTCACAGAAATCACGCACATTGCACCATGGAAACATCCCATAACATAAGGAAAGGGGCGCGAAGTGGGAGAAATGTGGGGCCTGAACCTCAAAGCTTGACATTGGTAAATGGAGATCCGAACACCAGAGAGTATTTTGAATAGGTTGGGTGCATGTTATTTTGTAAGAAAATCCAAGGATTCAATATGAAATTGGCGGAACAGTTCGCACTTAGTTTCAATGGGCTCCGTGCAGTAATTGCAGGAAATACATTCCAGGTGACAAAGGAAACTCCATCAGCTGCAATGGATTCCCTTCACATGATGAAAGGTGGTATAAAGAAATGCCTTTGGACGTGCTATGCTACGAGGAATTTATCAAACCAGATTGTTTAAAAGGGAAAGTCGAAGCGGGAATTCCAAGTCGATATCTACAGGAGCTCCTGAGGGCGATTAGGAAATATTTCACCTGTGAAGGAAGGTTTGACAGAATACACCCACATCACGGGAAAGATATTGTTAAATCTACCTTTCTTCTTGAACCAAAGCCTTCGAGAAATGGAAGACAATGTCTGGGCTGAAGAAAACCAGTCGAAGAAGAAACTATCTCATGTCTCACTAATCAAATTGTTGATAGTTGAGGAGTTTTGAATATTGGGAAAAAACAAGGATTTGTTTCTACTCACAGTCGACATCCCCAGGGACCCCAAGGGAGATTTACCTCTACCCATAGGAAAAGTAACATCTCACCGCGCAGAGGTAGAAGAAGGGAAGACATTGGAATCCCTATCCCCCCAACATCCGATACCCCGAAAAAGGGGCAGGCCAAGGAAGAACAAAGAAACTGGGGAGGCCCAAGCCCCGAGCGAGCCATGCACAAAGTCAACCGTCGAAAAATTAATCATGCATGCCATTCGGCTGGAACATGTCGAAGGTCCAAGTCGAGAAAACTATGAATTATGGAGAAGGCCAGACATTGAAGGCACAGATATTTTTGAACCATCGCAATAACTAAAGCAAGAGCAACTCGCCATTGCTAAGTTGTACCAGGAGAACAAAGAGATGAAACAACGGTTAGCAGAGAAGACCCTCGAGGCATTAGCATTACAAGGATGAGAGGGAAACACGACATGGCTCAAGAGGAAGCTCGGGGAAGCACAAGACACAATCATACAGCTGTGTGAAGCACATAGGATGTCAGAAGAGAGAATTGTAAAGAACTTCAAGGAATGTGTGCTGGCCATGGAAAACGTCCACGCGGCTCTAACCAGTGCACAGAAGAGGCTGAAAGGGAACACATTTTCCAAACACAAGCAATAAATATGAAAAGGCGCAACTGGTCTCTCATGAGAACACTTCGGATATCAAAATTGCAGATGTGGCCAAAGGCATAACTGACCAATTCCATTTTTGTTTTCTCAACGTGGCGCAGATTTTTTTCTCTGTGTCTTGTTTCCTGCCAGGAAGTATGGACTCTAATAGGTACCCGCGCGACAAGTACACTACGTGAAATGATGAAGGCCCACCTATTACCAAGGACAAGTTTATGTTGGACACATGACAACTTGAAGAAAGGCATTTCCTCTTCACTGGTGTTGTCATCTTGGAAACACCTGCGATAGCCCGTGGTTATTCGCCACATGCACACACCAACAAATGATCGCGTGGCAGAGATTGAGTCTGTTACAATGGGGGTAAGAGTCTAACAGAGCACTTGATCGTCTAGATAACCTGTCGAAGGAAATCATCAACACATCACTGCTTAACGACAAAATCTTTTTGATGACCAAACTGTCATGGGAAACATGTCGGTTATTGTATGATTCAGTACAATCAGTTTCTATTTTTAGTAAAGCGCCATACGAAGAGTCATCTACTAGAGAATAGTCAGAGCCTAATTTCTAGGGATAATAGTTAGAGAGCAGGGTAGCTTGAGTGGCACACCCTTGTCTATATATTTCATCTTTTCAATGTAAGCCAGGTTGGTTGGAAAAGTAATGTAGACAATGACTGTTGAATGTAGCTTTTCGAACTTGATTGAAGTTTAATGAAAAGGTCCTCAAACTTTGATGAAAAGATTCTGATGGTAGCTGTTTGATGTATTGTAATATCTATTTATGTATGTGTTTCCCGTGTTCTTTATATTCATATCTATATTTTGTCTAAATCATAACGTTATTCAAATCTAGAATTCATTGTGCGGTGCTCTAGATTTCTCCATTTAGACGACTGTGTTTTCTTCCAAGTGAACTCAGAATTCATCGCTAGCGGTGCTCTGAGTTGCTTCGTGTGTTTTTTCTCTCGCCCCACACAACGATTTTGAACTGAAAGACTGTTTCCTACTTAGCCTTTATCCTCTCAAGTTTAGTCACCTAGTCATTTGTTTCTCTCATTTTCTAAAACTGACTCCGTGGCCCAAGGTCCTGCGTCTCTTGCCAGTAGAACCATAAATATTGTACAAAAGTGTTAAATCTAGCTGACAGTTTCAAATCCATAACCCATACAGAGACGAAATCTTAGAGAGAGCCCTCTCTAGATCAGAAATGCTAGTTTACAACCTTAAAGTTGGTTTGTAGGTTGCCTCTGTCATTCGTTTCCTCAACTGAACGAGTTTACAGAGCGTTAACAAGTTGTACCACTTCCCTCTAGGGATCCAACACAAAACAACTAGGAAGTATCATATATGAGGCTGCAGGTTTTCTAGCTGCAACAAATTTCACAATTTGTTGATCCCCACAACAATTTCAACCAACAAACTCTCTTTCCCCATAACGTGCGCAACCCAAGGAAGTGTACCCCCTTCTTTGCATGGAAATCCCTTGGGCTATACTACTTTCTTCTAGGGCTCCAATGTAAGTTCATACAAGAATTCTTAGAGATGTGGCTCCATGAACTCCAACTATGATAATGGAATCTCTGAATCTTCAAATAGTTGCATATGTGCCTCCTGTGTTGAATATTTATCTCCACTTTGATTCTTCTACAATCTTGACAACTTGTTTCTTCTACAAGATTTAAAACTTATGTCTTCTGTTGGAACATATATTGAAATTTTTAAACGTTGTGTCCCTCGCCAAAATTTAGGTCGATTGCGCTAGATTTTTATCCTTGCTTCGTCGAGCATAAGATTTTTCGCTACAGTAAACCTCTAAAGATTTCACCACTTTTTCTGATCTCCACCATTGGTCAGAATCTCAGATCTTTGTGTCATAAACGGTCAAAATCTCAAAGATTTAACATCATATTTTCCGAGGCCCTCTCATCTTTCCTTTTTCCTTTTCTGCAATTCCTCAATCTTCAAAAAGGGTCTTAAAATGTCATGTGGCCTTTGTTATGTTAAAGCAAGCTACAGTTCTATAAAGTTATATATATATATATATATATATATTATATTGTTTTAAAATTATATTATATAATCTTCTATTACTAAAAACAAAATAAAACTAAAAATAAAAAGGTTTATCCAAACCTATCGCCACCAAATCTTTTTCCTGCAAAACTATTGGACCAATTACCCCACAGGACCAATCTCCAATCAAAGCACCGAGCCAAGCACCTACAATATTACAGAAGTCAGCCGAGACCAGTCATCAAAGCACATGGAGGAGAAGCACCAAACACCACAGTCATCATCAACCTGCCAGAGCCCGAGCCAAACCATCAAAGCCATAAAATCGATTGCCACAAAACACACAGATGTCTGTTTTAAAGAGTGAATTCCTCCAAATGCTAGTTTTCATAGGTGCGTGAAGGCTTAAGAGGGGAAAGAAAGTGTTGAAATCTTCATAGAAGAAATTTTAAGCATGGAAAAAGCCATTGAAAACTACCATAGTATTCTTTATCAAGCTCGTCGTAATTTACATGGAGTAGGGATAAACACACTCTGTTTGTGATGCTTTTCATGGCTACTGTATTTCCCATTTGATGAAAAGGAAACCAAGCGTTCGAGATAAGTACACAAAGATTAAGGTTTCAAAATCTGGTTCTGATCAAACAAACATTGAGAGTATCGTGTCTGCTCAGAAAAAAGTAGCCCAACTCCATTCATCATTACAAACAACAAATGTTACATTGTTGAAACTCTTTTCAATTGCCTTGTCAAAACCCTATGCATGGTTATTATGGAAATTTTTTACATCATCGCCAGATCGATTCCTGTCAGGTACATCGGGCCTTCCAACCTGCGCAAAGTTTAATCACGCCCCAAAAGGTCCAAAGTCAAGTTTCCTTGCACTAATTTCCATCTTGCTCACTGTTCCGAGAGCCACGCTCCACTTCGGGAGTTTTGACCACCGAAGGAATTTCAATTTCTACTCCTCCTTTCCCTCGAAGCTCGAAGGCCCAAAGTCAGGGTTCCAATCATATGTATCAACACTGATGGGTAGAGTTCCATATGTCAAAGAAAAATGCAGAAGCCGAGCTTTTGAGTATTCGTGTACAGGTGGAAAATGAGCAACGTTGTGCATACAATTGTCAGGATGCACCCACAATGATCATTTTTGTTCCAGGTCTGTGTAGGAGGTTATGAAGCTGCAATCTGGATTCGGGGAAATTTATTGTTTTTACAACAGGGAATTTTGGGCGTTTTTTCCAGCGAACGACAACAAAGTTTTGGATTTGGAAGAAATTATTGAGTGGCCTTGGTTGATCCTTCACTCAGGCATTTTCGTTACAATGACCTCCAAACAGTTTGTGAGGCAGTGAGACTCTCCATTAAATCTGATCATACAAAGAGATCATTCATGAACTAGATATGCCACTTGTCAAAGCTATTAATTTGAAATATTGCAATAATGGTCAAACTTATTCCTCGAAGATAAAAGCTGACTAGATTGATATTTCTTCAAGAAAATATGACATACGGTGAAGTTTAAGAAGGTGCCAGAGCACTTGGTAGCTACAGAATTCCAGGAAGGTGAATCATTTCCATATTTTCTGGCAAGAAATCAATATTCAAATCATTTCCAGATTTTCTGGCAAGAAATCAATATTCAAATCGTTTCCATATTTCTCGCAACAAATCAAAATTTCTTTTAGATTATTGATAGGATTTTATGGAAAAAATATTTTGTAATTTAACTAGTTAATAGTTAATATTGTATTTGTGATTTAAATAACCATTTTGGAATCAAGGAGGGGGAAAATAGCCCGAGAGCCTTTTTGGAGGCTGGGTTTGTAATGCCAATTCCTTTCAATAAATATAGAACATAAGCTAAAAGATTCTATACCTCTGTCACTGTGTAATTCTGTTTTTTCTTGTATCGTTTTCTCGGCTTTACATTGATTCTTTCTTCCTTCTTTTACATATTCGTCTGGCTCTAATTCAATAATACCTATGCTGTAGTCATTTATTGGGCAGCCTGTTAGGTTCAACTTTTCCTATGTTTATGCTGTGAGCAAAACAAGACATGTACTATTTCTGCATAGATTACAAGTTATACATGTGCGCAATTCTTTTGTTTTTCTGTCTTGTTGTGAGTGAGACAAGACTTATGTGCAGGTATTTGAATCTATTTGTCATTCCTCTGTTGAAATAAAGATTAGACTTATCAAAATTAGATACCTGACTCTTTGTTTCAGTCCTCTTCATCCCCTATCTTCTATCCATCTTCCTTATTTTAATTAAATTAGGCAAACAAGGTCATGCCTCTTCATTTATGATTTATAAATGATTGAAAGGCTTGTTTCAGACCTAGTTCTAAAATCCTCTTATGACTGATCAATCAACAAATTATTATTTCATTCAAAATGTGCTAAGGCTTGGCTCTATTATAGCCTAGAGTCAACTCTTGCAACAACATTTTATGGTGCCATTGTCGATGATGGTTTTGAAGGTCTATATCTTCTGTGGGATACAACAAAAGTTTAGATCTATTCCTTGATGATGAACAAGGGATAGGCATTCAATTGGTTGTGATCATTCACCTAGTGACTCCTTGGTTTGAAGACTCTACATGATTCATTGGCGACTCCATTGGTTTCAAAATGTCAAATTCGTTCGCTGCTCGGATTGCTGCGAGGTTTTCTCCTTTGGACTTTACAAATGTTTATGGTTTTCTAAATGTTGTTCCAGACATTAAAATTTGGGAAGATGTCCTTCCTAAATTTGGAGGATATGCAGATGACAATCCTAATCAACACTTGTTTGAATTTCACAAGCTCATGGATGAATTGGATGTACATCATGAAGATGTCCTCATGAAACTGTTTATGTTTTCATTGGAAAGAGATGCTAGACTTTGGTATAAATCTTTACCCCATTCCAGTATTCCTTTATTGAAATATTTCCACACAGTTTTTCATCAACATTGTAAGAGGATCTATTCAACTGAACTCCTTTTTGAAGATTGATGCAATATAGAATTCATAAAACCAAAAGATCAAACAAATTCTCTTGAAGAGGAGGAAGAAATATCAGAAATTTCTCAAATTGATAAAGATGATCAACATGAGGAAGAGTTTACTGATAAAGAAGCAGAATATGATATCTCTTGTGATCATATTCAAGAAGAAGATCAAACCAAACTCCATGAAGATGAAGCGGAAAGGTTAGAAGGCTTTCAAACCGATCACAATTAGATTTGCTACAGCAAAGAGGATGAAAACGCTTTTTCAGATGAAAAGCTAGATTCAAGCGCATTCATATATGACTCTATTTTTAATTCTGTTGTTCAAGAGGAATACTTTCATAATGAGTATTTTAATATTAATGATGCTGAAAATAGTGTAATTGTACAACATGATGATTAAATCGTTGGTCTAGATATTCATGAAGACCAACAACTTATGGAAGGCCATATACAATCACTATTTACTGATATAGAACATATTCATTTTGTTATGGAAAACTCCCTTCCTTATCGGTTTCATGATCAAGTAAAGGCCCTGAAATATGACGAATTGTATGTTGCGAAAAAGCCATTTCATGAAGAGTTTCAAAAGGATTGTAATTATCCAAATGTAATTGAGATTTCAGGTATGGTCACTGTTGTAAATCCTCGTGAAAATCAGTTTGTGGATATTCAACCATCTTTTCTAGATCCTCACAAAACAGAAATTTATGAAAGTCAATGTTCCAAAACTTTCTATGAGCATCATGTTTATGATGAGTATCCAAAAGATGAAGAAGATCATATTTCTTCTTCACCACGCATGAAAACTTACGAAAATCCTCCTCTGTTTGATGAATATGATGAAAGTGTTTCTGAAGACGATGAGCAGCAAGAAACTTTTGTTCAACATGAAAGCAATCAACATCATCATAAAATAAATCAACCTATGTATGAAAACTATCAAGAAGATTTTTGGACAACGGATGAAGGATATAAGAAGAGGTTACTGGAACAGTTGATCTCTCCTCTCTGTTTAGAAAATATTGAGCAAGAGACCAGTAAGTTTCAATGCAACATTTTTGCGCCAGAAGAAAAACAACAGTGGACAAGGTGCACAAAGGCATTTCATACAGCTTGCCCAATGGGAGGAAGTATGAATTTACTGCAAAAGTGGTATATTTTTCCCCTACTACAATCCAGTAGGAGTTTATATGGAGTCAAAATGGGGCATTAAATTTTTTATTTCTGACTTCTTGAGGTCTGAATTTAAAAACTGTAAGTACCTGCTCCAAAGGTATGTTTTGAAATTTGCAGTTGCTCCTTTCTTTTTTGTGTTCAAAGATGGAAGCATAATTAAATTTGTAAGTCGGATATTCGCTTGGTTGATTTGGAGATCTTCTTATACTTGAGCATATCAACAAAACTAGTTAGAATAGGCTTTGTATATAAATAAGCTCAACTTCGAGCATTAGAGTACAACTATGGTTTTCAGTATGTTTCCAGTTCAGTAGTTTGTTTTTCAATTTGGCATCTAGTATGGTTTTGTTTAAGGGCATTATGACTCTAGGGCCCAAAGAATGCACTGTACAAAAGGGAGATTTTTAGTTTTCAATATGTATATCATTTCAGTGAGTGCAAAACCTCTTCAATTGCAGTGCATAAGTGGTTTTGGTATTAGAACATGCAAGGTTCAGAGTTGACAAGGTTGATTTTAGGTCGCCCAATAGATGAAGGCACGTGGTCTAATGTTCTTGGCACTTCGCAAGAAATCACCATCCCTAGATGGAGCCTATGTTGGAACATATATTGAAATTTCTAAACTTTGTGTCCCTCACCAAAATTTAGGTCGGTTGCGCTAACTTTTTATCCTTATGTCATAGAGCATAATTTTTTCTGTTGCAGCAAACCTCTAAAGCTTTCACCACTTTTCCTGATCTCCACCATTGGTCAAAATCTCAGATCTTTGCGTTGTAATTGGTTAAAATCTCAAATATTTAGCATCATATTTTCTGAGGCCCTCTCATCTTTCATTTTCCGCAATTCCTCAATCTTTGAAAAGGGTCTTAAAATGTCATGTGGCCTTTGTTATGTTAAACCAAGCTACAGTTCTATAAAATTATATATATATTATATTGTTTTAAATTTGTTTTATATAATTTTAAAATAATCTTTTATTAGTAAAAAAAATAAAAATAAAAATAAAAAGGTTTATCCAAACCTATCGCCACCAAATATTTTTCCTGCAAAATTATTGGGCCAATTACCCCACGGGCCCAATCTCCAATCAAAGCGCCAAGCCAAGCACCCACAATACGACACAAGTCAACTGAGACCGAGTGCCCAAGTGCCACGCATCATGTCACATGGAGGAGTAGCCCATGAAAGGGGCCCAAAAGGGGTGCACTACACATTGGTATCATCTATTCACACTGATGGATATAAACAATTCAAAGTCAATTCTGTTGTTGCATGTGGGATAATTCCCATGGGTTTTCAAATATAATGCAAATGCACCATCTGTCCGAGCATCAACAATGTTATCACATATAGTTGTCAAGGGAAGTAGGTTGTCCAAGTTCACGACATGTATAAGAAATTTCAAAGCGTAGTGTTTAGAGGAGTCCATTTCGGGCTCGAAATGCAAGTAACAGGCGAGATCAGCTTCAGCGACAAACATTCCTGAGAATATCAAATCGACGGTTCGCAGGAATCGGGGGTTCGAAATATTGTTAAGGTTGTTTGTCAAAGGTATGAAGTCCCAAAACCTAAAGTGAGCATGAGCTATCTGATATTGAGGGGGATAGGTGGAAGTCGATCCAAGCATTCGAGGAAATGAGCTTCGAGAGTTTCGAAGTGAGAAGTGCATAAAACTTCCGAAGAGCCGAAGCCTGAACTCCCTAAGTGATCATGGATCATTGATCTCAAAATCAGCAGGGAGCCATTGATCTTAGTGGCAGTGCCTCCCAAAGTCCCGAAGGCCTGAAGCCCCGAAGTGCCCAAAGTCCCGAAGCGTCGAAGTGCCTGAAGTCCCTAAGTGCAGAAGCGTTCGAAGTCCCGAAGTGGTTGAAGTCTTGAAGGCTCGAAGCACCGAAGTGGCCGAAGTCCCGAAGTGGGTGAAGTCCTGAAGTGCCAAAGCGCCTGAAGTCCCGAAGTGGTTGAAGTATCGAAGACCTGAAGCACCCAAAGTATCGAAGTGGCCAAAGTCCTGAAGTGTTGAAACACATGGCAACAGATCCTTCACTTTAGGGGTTTTTCCTCCGCAGGGTTTTTCATGTTTCACTTTCAAAACACTCGAAGCCCAAAGGCCCAGAGTAAGTCTCAGCTGTCCGATTCAAATGGCCATGCGACACCATATCTAGAGCTCCAGAGGAAAGCGAAGGGGAAAAAGCGATATTTGAGTTTTGATTTTATCGGATCCTGGAGACTCGAAGGGATCTTAGCCATTGATCCAGGATCCACGTGTCGCCAGATCCTTAGCTGCGGGTAAAAGCGCATGGAAGAGGATGAGATTTGAGATTTGATTTTCTTGGAGCCCAAAGACCTGAAGGAGATATCAGCCATCGATTTAGGAGGATACATGGCAGTCATCAATATGGACATGTGGCGCACTCATTGGTCGTGACACCAAGCACTAATTCGACAGTGACACGTGGCACTCGGTCCAGGCATCCGTGGGCATATCATTCGCTTATTTCTTAGTGACATGTGTCACTTCTCTTTCATGACACGCCAACATAGCAGCGACGAGTCATCCTTTGGGAGGTGTTATTGTTCAATGTCAAGAGTAGCGTCCCCCTCCTTTAGGGCATAGTTTGGCAGATTCTAAAGATGGCGGGTAGTTAAGCTTGGTGGTGGCGCCAAATCTGGCAGGTGCACCTAGATCACAGATAGCATCCAGATCTATGACCACGGTCCATTGCAGGGGTGCAACATACTCGGACGATAATTTTCTTGAGCGGTCTCGCAATTGAAACCATGGTATGGCGAATGTGCTACGTGGCGAAAGGAGATGGATTGTGGGCCCAAAAGCGGTATGAGCCCAAACCACCTTGAGTGGCCCCACAATCGTGTGTTTATATGGTTTCTTATCCGAAAGTTCCACGTGGCCACCCCTTGGGAATTTAATCTCGTTGATTTCCCGAGAAAAGGTAGTTAATGAAAGTAGAGTCAGTGGTTGAAACCTCGACTCAATACATAAATGGAAGGCATGGAAGGCCTGGCCATGGGGACTGAACTGTCAACCCATGGTACCCTTGTGGATAGATTTTCCTGCAGGCCCATGTTGAGCTGAATTTGCGTTTGACAGGAGGATACATACATATTCTGACAGAAGACTGCTTAGACGCAAAGCTTTGACTGAGAAGGCCAGATCACGCTCTTGAGGGTGGTGGGCAGTTCAGAGTATAAATAGATAGTTTTAATATTTTGTTAGGGTCATCAACTAGTTGAGCAGAGCTCCCTATTTGGTAATGTTTTGATGCCATAACTGTTCTCTGGTTATGTATTGGATTTGAGATTTTCAGATTAATAGAAGTCAACCTCTTTTCATCTCTTTGTAATACTGTTGTAATGTGGGTTTGATTGCAGCAGTATTGTGACTATTTTTAGTCAGATTCCTTGTGATCTTTTCCCCTCTTACACTGAATGGCTCAGGCATGGAGGATCTAGTCAAGTTGTTGTAGCTACATGGTGATGTAGGTTTGATCATTGTGTTATTTTGACTGTGTTGTTTGGACATATTTCAGTGTCTGAAGCTTGAGCTTAAGAGTGATATTGAGTCTGATTTTTTCTTCTCCAAGCTGCTTGAAAGACCGATGCTCATAGCAATCTTGTTCACCTTTCTCACTAAGTCTTCCCTCTACTCACACTTAAACTCAATTCACTCACTGAAGTTAGTTGTGGCCCTCACTTCCCTGTGCATTTCTTGTCTAGTTCTGTGTTGAACATCATTCATATATTGATTCTTTTCCATTGATCTCCACTCATATAAAACTAACATCAACCAAAAACTATGATGGGTGTCGGGCTTATCCTCCCATAATCTGAGGGCGACTTTCAGTGCTAACATTCTTGGGGCCATTGTCGGTCAACGAATTGAAGACTTTTCCCTGGGATAGAATGACAACAAGCTTCTGATTCTGAAGGTGCATCAGACATTAGAACCATTGAAGATTGCAACTTGCACCTGGAGACTCCATAATCAAAGACTCCACTAGGGAGGATCATGTTGACAGAAAGATGACCATACCGAAGGGGAAGACCAGGTATTAGTTTATGTGCTTTATTAATGAAATCTTGTTCTTGTTTATCAACTCATTTCGCTCTTTCCCTTCACATATAAAGAGGATTATCCTCTGCTTTGTCTATTCAAATGATAATAAGCCTTCCTTTATTTATCCATCCTTGGAAGAAGAAAACATGCCCTCTTCTTGTGTTGTAGATATCGATCTTGTGTGTTCACCTCTACCTATTCATAAAAGTGAGATATGTATTGCATCTCCTCTTGAAATTGATCACCCTTGTAGCCCTGAGGAGGTTGAAAATAATTCATAGTCTTCCCAAATCTTGTTACCCTCCATTATTCCTGCTGAGCCTTTCCATCAACTTGTTAATCCCCATGATCAATCCACTGCTTTTCAAATTAAAATCAGAAATAAGTTGTTTAAACCTTTAACGCTGCTACATGACCTTCATCCTTATCCTCGTTATTCCTTTGAGTATCTTCCTTAGTTTTCTGGAGAGGATCATAATACACTTGAGAGGCATTTGGAGGCCTTTGAGAGCTTTGTTGATCAATTTGAGATTGTTCATGATGATGTTTCCATGAGGTTATTCTCACAATCCTTATCTGGAGATGTTTTTGTGTGGTTTAGATGTTTGGAAGCTGGTTCTATTGGCTCCTGGACTAAGAAATGCCATCCATTTTTAAAGTGTTGGGGTGAGAACAAGTCCCTTTATCAATACTGGTTTGAGTTTAATGCCTTGAGGAGAGGGGAAGAGGAGTCCGTGGTTGTCTTCAATAGGAGGTTTTATAGTGTTTATCATAGTATGCCTACGAAGATCAGACCCACAGAGACTGTTGCCATGGTGTACTATGTCATGGCTCAACATCCAGAGCTAGTCCTTCTCCTGAGAGAGAGGAAATATTCATCGTTAAGACACCTATTTGAAGATGATGAAGAAGTCGAAGAGAACATCAAGGCTAGCAAGGGGGTTCATATGAAAGCATATCTTGAAAAATTGCATGTGCCTAAGGAAGAAGGTTGTCAGCATGTTTCAGAATCTGAGCAAGGAGATAGTGATTATGAATAAAATCTGGAACAACAACAAGGAAAAGAGACTGCAACTACTGATGATCGTGAGTTGTTTTTGAAGGATATGGGAGGTTTTTTATTTGCAACCAGAGAGGCATTTACAGAAGAGAAACATGGTCTTCTAAAGCAGCCAGGATTCTGTCACACGATTCATGATCCTATGGCTATACACATGGAATCATATGTTTCAGATTTTGAGGATTTCCAAGACATACCATGGATCCTTTTCCTTTATACATTGAGGAAAAACATTGTGTGGAAATCCGCCATTCTGTGCCTACAGAAAACAAAGAGTAGAGATTTCTCATGTTTCTTGTTTATGATGATTATGATTTTGATCCTTGGGAGAGTCATGAAGAAGAAGAGGGAGAACCAAATGTGTAGTTCATATCCTACCTAGAGCCTGCAAATGAGAAACCATCACCTGGGATCAGTCAGACTACATTAGCCGTTCACTCACCCGTGCTTTCTAGATACATTCATCCATGTGTGAGCAGTTGTAATATAGAGCATGTTTTATGTCACCAACCCAGAGGATTTTATCATTTTCTCTATGAACCTGTAAGGGAGTACATGGAGCTGCATTTCCTTCATCTCTTGGAGCCGCTCAAATTTATCCTGACTTCAGCACTGGGAGGAGAGTTGAAAAGTGTAATCATTTTGTTGTCACAGTTGCATTGTTTTTATTTGATTAACAGAGTAAACAAGTTTGCATCTAGGGAGTTGCTTGAATGGCTATGGTGGAAGTTTGTTTTCACCTAGCACTTTGTAAAAATAAATTAGTCTAGGAATGTACATAAATAATCTCCTCCTGGAGCCCATGTATTTTTCTTTCATTTTTAGGATAGTGTGCTTGTCGGCCTTTAGTCCTCAACGTGATGTTTTTTGAGCATAACTCCATAGCCCAATGCATAAGGCGACTGGAACTGCTTGTTCTTGGCAGCTCACATGGAGCATGCCATCCCCTGTGGAGACAAATGTTATCAGATATAGTTGTCAAGGGCAGCCGGTTGTCCAAGTTCGCGGCCTGCACAAGAAACGTCAAAGAAAAATGTTCAGAGCAGTCAATTTTGGGCTCAAAATGCAAGCAACAAGCGAGATCATCTTCAGCGACGGATGTTCCTAAGAATATCAGATCGGCGGTTCGCAGGAATTAGAGGTTAGAAATATTGTTAAAGTTGTTTGTCAAAGGTCTAAAGTCCCAAAACCTGAAGTGAGCATGAGTCGTCCGATCTTGAGGGGGACAGGTGGCATCCGATCCAAGCGTTTAGGGAAATGAGCTTCGGGAGTTTCGAAGTGAGAAGTGTATAAAAATTTCGAAGAGCCGAAACCCGAATTCCCGAAGTGATCATGGACCATTGATCTCAAAATTAGCAGGGAGTTGTTTATCTTAGTGGCAGTGCCTCCCAAAGTCCAAAAGGCCCGAAGCTTAGGCCCGAAGCTTCGAAGTGCTCGAAGTCCCAAAGCACCGAAGTGCCCAAAGTCCCTAAGTGCCCGAAGTCCCGAAGTGCCGAAGCACCCGAAGTGGCTGAAGTCCCGAAGGCCTAAAGCGTCGAAGTGCCCGAAGTCCCGAAGTGCCTGAAGTCCCAAAGTGCCAAAGCGCCCGAAGTCCTGAAGTGGCTGAAGTCCTGAAGACCCGAAGTGCCTGAAGTCCCAAAGTGGCTGAAGTCCCGAAGTGCCGAAACACGTGGCAACAAATCCTTCGCTTCGGGGGTTTTTCCTCCACGAGGTTTTCATGTTTCACTTTAAAAACACTCAAAGCCTGAAGGCATGAAGTAAGTCTCAGTCGTCTAATTCAAATGGAAACGCGACGCCGGATCTAGAGCTCTAGAGGAAAGAAAAGGGGAAAAAGCGAGATTTGAGTTTTGATTTTCCCAGAGACCGGAGACTTGAAGGGATCTTAGCCATTGAACCAGGAGCCACGCATTGCCAGATCCTTAGATCCTTGTAAAAGTGCATGGAAGAGGATGAGGTTTGCGATTTTATTTTCCTGGAGCTCAGAGACTCGAAGGAGATCTCAGCCATCGATTTAGGAGGATACGTGGAAGTCATCAGCATGGAAATGTGGCGCACTCGTCAGTCATAACACCAGACACATATTCGAAAGTGACACATGGCACTCGGTCCAGGCAACCATGGGCATATCATTTGCTTCTTTCTTAATGACATGTGTCACTTCTCTTTTATGACACGTCAGCATAGCAACGATATGTCATCCTCCGAGAGGTTTTATTGTTCAATGTCAAGAGTAGCGTCCCCCTCCCCCAGGGCACAGTTTGGCAGATTCTAAAGATGGCAGGTGGTTAAGCTTGGCAGTGAAGCAAAATCTGGCAGGTGCACCCAGATCACAGATAACGTCCAGATCTACGGCCACGGTCCATTGTGGGGGTGCAACATACTTGGGAGATAATTTTCTTGAGTAGTCCCACAAGTGAAACCATGGTATGGTGAATGTGCTACATGGCGAAAGGAGATGGATTACGGGCCCAAAAGCGATCTGAGCCCAAACCACCTTTGATCGACCCCACAATCACGTGTTTATATTGTGTCCTATCTGAAAGCACCAGGTGGCCTCCCCGTGGGCATTTAGTCTCGTTGATTTCCTGAGAAAAGGCAGTTAATGAAAGTAGAGTTGGTGGTTGAAAACTAGGCTCAATCCATAAATGGAAGGCATGGAAGGCCTGACCGAGGGGACTGAACCGTCAGCCCGTGGTACCCCTATGGAAAAATTTTCCTACAGGCCCATGTCGAGCTAAATTTGCATATGATAGGAGGATACATACATAGTCCGACAGAAGACTACTCAGACACAAAGCTTTTACTGAGAATGCCAGATCACGCTCCTAAGGGTAGTGGGCAGTTTAGAGTATAAATATATAGTTTTAATATTTATTTAGGGTCATCAACTGGTTGAGAAGATCTCCCTATTTGGTAATGTTTCGATGTGGGGACTGTTCTCTGGCTATGCATTGGATTTGAGACTTTCAGATTAATAGAAGTCAACCTCTTTTCATCTCTTTGTAAAAAATGTGCTAAAACACTCGGGCATGGAGGATCCAGTCGAGGGTTGTTATGTTGGTGTAATGTAGGTTTGATTGCAGCTGTATCGTGACTAGTTTTAGTGAAATTCCTTGTGATATTTTCCCCTCTTACACTGAATGGCTTGGGCATGGAGGATCCAGTCGAATTGTTGTAGCTACATGGTGATGTAGGTTTGATCATTGTGTTGTTGTGACTGTGTTGTTTGGACATATTTCAGTGTCTGAAGCTTGAGCTTAAGAGTTATCTTGAGTCTGAGTTTTTCTTCTCTAAGCTGCTTGAAAGCCTAATGCTCATAGCAGTCTTTTTCACCTTTCTCACTAAGTGTTCCCTCTACTCACACTTAAACTCAATTCACTAGCTGAAGTTAGTTGTGGCCCTCACTTCCCTGTGCATTTCTTGTCCAGTTTTGTGTTGAACATCATTCATATATTGAGTTTTGTCCATTGACCTCCACTCATATAAAACCAACATCCACCAAAAACTATGATGGGTACTGTGCTTATCCTCCCACAATCTGAGGGTGACTTTCAGTGCTAACAGATAGTGTCGAGTAAAACAGGTGCCATTTCCAGAATTAACAAAAGGAAGCCCAATCTTTATGCACCAAACACCACAGTCATCACCAACCTGCCAAAGCCTGAGTCAAACCGTCAAATACATAAAATCGAATGCCAAAAAACAGACAGGTGTTTTTTTTGAAGAGTGAATGCCTCCAAATGCTAGTTTTCACAGGTGCGTGAAGGCTTCAGAGTGGAAGGAAAGTGTTGAAATCTTCATAGCAAAAATTCTAAGCATGGAAAAACCCATTGAAAGCCACCATAATATTCTTTATCAAACTCGTCATAATTTACATGGAGTAGGGATCAACACACTCTGTTTGTGATGATTTTCATGGCTACCATATTTCCCATTTGATGAAAAGGAAACCAAACATTCGAGATAAGTACAAAGAAATTAAGGTTTCAAAATCTGGTTCTTATAAAAAAAACTTGGAGAGTATCGTGCCTGCTCAAAAAAATATCACCCAACTTCATTCATCATTACAAACAACGAATGTTACATTGTTCAAACTCTTGTCAATTGCCTTGTCAAAACCCTATGCATGCTTATTATGGAAAATTTTCACATCATAACCAGATCGACACCTGTCGGGTACTTCAGGCCTTCCAACTTGTGCAAAGTTTAATCACGTCCCTAAATGTCCAAAGTCAAGTTTCCTTGCACTAATTTCCATCTTTCTCACTATTCCGAGTGCCACACTCAACTTTAGGAGTTTTGACCATCGAAGGAATTTCAATTGCTACTCCTCCTTTCCCCCGAAGCCCAAAGGCCCAAAGTCAGGGTTCCAATCATATGTATCAATGCTAATGGGTAGAGTTCCATCTGTCAAAGAAAAATGCAAAAGCCAAGCTTTCGAGTATTTGTGCATGGGTAGAAAAGGAGCAACGTTGTGCATACAATTTTCAAGATGCACCCACACTGATCATTTGTGTTGCAGGTGTGTGTAGGAGATTATGAATTTGTAATATGGATTCGGGGAAATTTATTGTTTTTACAACAGGAAATTTCGGGCGTTTTCTCCCAACGAACGACAACAAATTTTTGGATTTGGAAGAAATTATTGAGTGGCCTTGGTTGATCCTTCACTCAGGAATTTTCATTACAATGATCTCCAAACAGTTTTTGAGGCGATGAGACTCTACATTAAAGATAATCATACAAAGAGATCATCCATGAACCAGATATGCCAATTGTCAAAGCTATAATTTGAAATATTGCAATAATGGTCAAACTTATTTCTCGAAGATAAAAGATGACTAGATTTATATTTCTTCAAGAAAATATGACATACGGTGAAGTTTAGCCTTGGATTTAAGAAGGTAGCAGAGCACTTGGCAGCTATAGAATTCCAGGAAGGTGAATCATTTCCATATTTTCTGGCAAGAAATTAATATTCAAATCATTTCCAAATTTTCTGGGAAGAAATCAATATTCAAATTGTTTCCATATTTCTTGCAACAAATCAAGATTTCTTTTAGACTATTGATAGGATTTTATGGAAAAAATATTATGTAATGTAACAGGTTAATAGTTAATATTGTATTGGTGATTTAAATAACCATTTTGGAATCAAGAAGGAGGGGGAAAACAACCCGAGAGCCTTTTTGGGAGCTGGGTTTGTAATTCCAATTCCTTTAAACAAATATAGAACAAAAGCTAAGAGATTTTATACCTCGTCACTGTGTAATTCTGTCTTTTCTTGTATCATTTTCTCAGCTTTACATTGATTCTTTCTTCTTTCTTTTACATATTCAGCTTGTAGTGGCTCTAATTCAGTAATACCTCTGTTGTAGTCATTTATTGGGTAGCTTGTTAGGTTCAGCTTTTCCTCTATTTATGCTGTGAGCAAAACAAGACCTGTAGCTTGATTGTTTTTGCCTAGATTACAAGTTATACATGTGCGCAGTTCTTTTTTTTTATGTCTTGATGTGAGTGAGACAAGAATTATGTGCAGGTATCTAAAGCTATTTTTCATTCCTCTGTTGAAATAAATATTAAACTTATCAAAATTAGATACCTGACTCTTTGCTTCAGTCCTCTTCATCCCCTATCTTCTATCAATCTTCCTTATTTTAATTAAATTAGGCAAATGAGGTCATGCCTCTTCGTTTTTGATTTATAAATGATTGAAATGCATGTTTCAGACCTAGTTCTAAAATCCTCTTATGACTGATCAATCAACAAATTACTATTTCATTCAAAATTTGCTAATGCTTGGCTCTATTACAGCCTAGAGTCAACTCTTGTGACAACATCTTTTACAAGCCTGATGACTTTCATCTTCTATAATCCTGACAACTTGCATCTTCTACAAGCTGACAACTTGTGTCTTCTACAACCCTGACAACTTGCTTCTTCTACGAGCATGACAACTTTCCTCTTCTACAATCCTGACAACTTGTTTCTTCATTCTCTAGATATTCCTATAGTATCCATTAAGAAATTATATATGTTATATCCATTATAATATAACAATTGTCTTATTCACAGGAGTTTTCAACTCCAAAATATAAACATTTATTCAAAATAAGTTTGCAATCATAAACCAATACTCATATGTATGGCTATCTTGTTCTTCAAAAAATTTCCACGGGAAAGAATCTAACTGATTGTTCCTCTCTGACACACCCATATGATCCCAACCACCATTCCATATTAATTATTAAGTTACCTCTTACTTTATATATTCACCCTCTAGGATCAAGCATCACCTTCTCTACTGCAAAGTCCCTTAAGAGATCCATCTTTACAAGGCTTTCACATGCAAGGAGAGCGCCAAATTACTACCAGACTCCATGTTGGAAATCTGTAACATATGGAAATCATAGGGTGCTAGTGTCCTAACAATGTCTTTCTTCTCGAGATTTTGCAGCTTCAATATATATTATCTTATTTGTACACACATACAATCATCATGAGATATCATCATAACAATTTCACTTATTAATTTTCAAATCTGTTATATATAGAAACACGAAATTTCTCAAGCATGAGTCTTCTCCTCATAATTGTTTGGCTCTTGTTGTAGCATACATCGTTCTTCATCATGGGCTTACCATTTCCATGTCTGATACCATTTTCCCTGCAATTTCCTCATCTTTGATTCAACAAAATATATTTTCATTATTCATGCACATTATCATTTGATTGCAACAATTGCAATCATCCCATGAAGTGATTTAAAAATTATATTACTCTAAAAATTCAATCACTTCCAACCATTATTCATTTGAATGGAATGAAACTATCATTCCTTGCACATGCATTATCTAGCATCCAAGTTTTTCATAATTCAACAAAACATTATCAATAAATAAATTGTTGTGCCAATGCCCATGGCCACATCTATACAATGCATCCTTTCATTGGCTATGGAATACCACATATCTATATTATGTACTCAACTATGGTGAGTTGGAAGGTTCATCCAATGCCTCAACACATAATGCAAACTCCTCCCCATTATTTGTTCGACTATTTAGATACCTTCCTCTTCAAACCATACACAACACCAAGAATTTAATCATTTAGTTCTCTTTAGTGTCGGAAAAGAGGTTGTAGTCCAAACATCGATTATACATGGGAATACCATTAAGCACTTGCATGGCACTATAAACCTTCCATATCCAACCACATCATGGCCTCACACATGGCTAGTTCTATTGGCATTCATTTCTATAGTAGGAATATGTCTCCTGACTTGACCTGGTTATGACCTCATAACCAACATATCATACCACTAAATGTTATATAAATGAATTCAAGAATTAAACAACATTTTTATACTCAACACCCTTTTCCTTTACACATCAATTCAGATATTGAACTTAAACTAAGGGAATTCTTACCTCAATTCCCTTGATCATTTTGTGAAACATAAGAAACCAAATGCATACATGCATAGTTGTTATCAAATTACTTGATGCTACCTAAACAACTAGAATTTTTTAGAAGCTCCTAGGCTCCCTTCACCAATCTCTTGATCAACATTCTTATCGTCCTCCTTTTTCTCTATACGAATGGATTTCATATGAAACACCACTAACATTTTCAACCATGATTTTTCTTGTATACACAATCCATCATTAGTCATATTCAATGATTATAACATAATTATTGCATATATATAACAACAAACTACTCTCAGTCTACAAGCATGCCACATGTATTCCCAAGCATTCCTACATGCACCAATGCACACCAATATGCATAAAGTATTCAATCTCATCATTCCAACTAATGCACATGAATTCTATCTTTACTATATGCATCATGCATCTCTTCTAGTATAAACTCCAATGCATATATTTTCTAGGTTCTTGCGCTCCATGTAGTTGTACTT
>JZKD02S1829207.1:169654-196922 GCA_000966675.3 Picea glauca
AATTTAACTTATTAAAAACTTTTTCACCATCATCACTCCTTGCACACACTCTCTCATTCAAAAAAGTTTTGCTAGATACTTGAAACTATTTGTTGGGCTTCACTTGTTTAGTAAAGAGCCTTTTGGCAGACCATCATAAAAAACGAAGTTGGTCCATGATCCCAGCTTCACAACCTACTCTCACATTCTAAAAAACAATCATAATCAACTCACTTTCTAACCTCCATAGGAGGAACATAGAAGAATTTGGTAGTCTAAGTTATGATTTTGGGGATAGGAATCCAAATAACTCCCCATCATCATTTCTCACTTGAAACTTAGAAAGTTGTGGATTAGGGTGCCAAAATCCTCCCACTAAAGCATTCATATACCATAAGGTAGGGATACACCCATGAAGGGTTGAAGGCCAAGGTCCAGTTGTTTTGTGCATGCCTCCTTGGGTCACCCAACTCTTGGAAAGAATCCATCCTATGACCGATTTCTGAGGCCGAAAATATAAATACCATAGTTGATGGAGGTAGCTTAGTATCCCAATATAGGATTTATATACCCAAGGTGGCGGTTGTGGGCCACAATGGCACCTCAAACATATTTTGAAAGACCGTTAGGAAATATTGCTAGTACTTTCAGGATATGCCCCCTTCACCCCTCATTATAACTAATTGTTAGTCCCTTCACTAACTTCTCCTCAAGTGGGTTTTGGCCCCAATATTGAGTGATGTTTTGTAGGTCCAATGTTATTGGAGAGGAAAGAAGTTACGTCAAATATGACACATGCGCTTGTTATTTTATTTTTATTCCCCCATGCAGAGTTACAAAAATCCCAAAATACTTTTCACATTATCTTGATGTATGATTTTCACCACTTGATTACATGCAATTTTATGAATACATTGTTTAAAGTAATTTAAAGTAATTTATCCTATCATTCTTCACCACTATTTACACACACCAACCTTTAGGCTAGAATCATAGGGGAACCACAATATCTCTGTCGTTATAGGTGCTTGAGAAACTCACCCCCAATTTTGGGTGGTGTTCCTAATTTTGTTGAGACGTCAACAATACCATCACATACACTAGTTAGTGCTACATTAATAGGCTCGATATTGATAGGGGCAACTTTTCTTGGAACCAATATCCCAAGTAACTCACAAACAAACTCTCCACCACAAGGAGGCAGAGCTCAAAATTTCTCACAAAGTACAAGCTCCCAATGAACCACTTCCTCTCATACCATGGAAGGACCCACCCTCGTCATGCCCTACTTGGCTTCAATCAACATCCCAGATATAAAAAAATTGACAAATGATCCCATATTGCATGACCCCACTTGGCCAAATATGCCCACAAAGCTACCTTCCGAAATTCCTAAGTTTGAAGGAAAAGTCGGAGAGGACCCAACCAACCATGTCATTTCCTTTCACTTGTGGTGTTCTTCCAATAGCATAATGAAATATTTTGTTCGTCTACAGTTATTTCATAGAACCCTCAAAAGAACTACAGCCAAATGGTATGTAGACGATAAATCTAGTTCCCATGCAACCTTCGATTCTCTAGCCAAAGCATTCTTGTCATTTTTTCAACTCCCTATTCGTCATAACATTGGTTTAGAGATTCCCTTAGGATGAAAAAAAAACCATCGTTGTTCATATCTCTGACCATATTCATGAGTGGCATAGAAATTGAAACATATGCAAGGCATATACCACCCCACAACAAAGACTAGATTGGTTCCTCTGATCACTCGTTCCTACCCTTGCTAAAGTTGTGGCTACAACCCTCCCCCAAACTAAAGTGAAGCAATCACTAAGGCACAACATTTTGACCTCATCTACTCCCAATAAGGGTAACTATACATTGCTCTTTCAGATGCTCCTTTCCCTTTTCCCTTTGGTCAAGACAAACTTGGAACATCGCACACTGCTGATGGGTTGATTTTCTCTATGGCTCATATTCAACCACACGTGAAACCGATACTCACATATGGGACCAATCCATACTTCCAATCATATGGGGGAATTCCATATTACACTGCCCCACCACCCCCTCCACCATTCATGGTACCTCGTCTCCCCCCCATGGGTACAGATCTACCCACATCCCTTCCCCAACCAATACTTGTCCCGCAACCGGTTACCCCACCAACAACTTCATATCCACCCAGTAATAATGGAGCTGTTAGCGATAAAAAATGCACTGGCATTTTTGAAAGAATGATTCCTAATATTGTAGGGAACATTTTACTAGCTTCCCAAGCTCCAAATGCAGATTTGAAAGAACCATTGGAAAGCTTAGGATTTGTAGATGTTGATCGACTATTTAAGCATGCAAAACAGACTCTCCATGACTGAGAAATTCAATTTTTAAAACATCTGCGCTTTCACCAGCTAACCCGTCTTGGATTTTGCTAGTTAGCTGGTGAAAGCTCCGCCTTTCACTAGCTAAGGAGTGGATTTTCGAGTAAATTAGCTGGTGAAAGCCTGTCATGGCCAGAATAGCCGAATTTTTTCCCAGATCGTAAATTTTTGCATGAGAATGAATTGAAACCTCTTCTAAGGATTTATTAATGAATTATCAAATCTATCTAATCAACCACTTTTGGAAAATGAAGAGAAGAAAAGGTGTACAAATGTCATTTACCATCTCTAAAAGAGGCAGAATTTCAGGGTTTTGGAAGCCACATCACATAATTCGAATTTCATTATCAGATTATCAAACCAGAGAGCCTTGGGAGGCTGAGCTACACATCATCAGATTTCAACCACATTTTGAGGGCCAACGGATAAAGATTTACCTTATTTTGAGGATCTATTCCTATTCCTCTGTAAATACTGTTTGTTTACTATTTCTAGAAATTCAGATCCATAGTTTTAGGATCTGATAACTAAATTGTAAAGTTATAAAGCTACATAAGGAAGATGAATGAAGAGGCTCAAACTGGGATACATTTTTGTGCTACTGTATAGACTCTTATGATATAATAAAATTGCAGTCCCCTTTCGTTTTCAATATCAGAAATATCCATGTTTCCATTTCTGTACTTCATTTCAGTTTATCTTAGCTTATGAAGACTGTTATCTCTTTATTGAGCTCATAAATTTGAAGTGAAGGATTTTCTTTCTATCTTGTATTAAGCCTTACACCCAACTGTATTTGGCAATCAAGATTAGTGTTCTTCATCCCCTTCTTTCAAATTACTTGATCTGATTATTGTTTCCTGAAAGCACTGTTTCTTTARATRTATGATGAGTTGTCTATTACATTGATCATTAAAGACCCCATTGTTCCAAGCATACCTACACATTATTTTTAAGTTACCAAGCATCCTTAGCCTACAACCCTAAGGAGTTTCTTGGACTGATAACAGGAGCCACCTCCACTTCTTACAACCCAAATTTACCCCCACAAGGTAACCCATATTATCCCTTTCCAGGTCCTCCTCAATCTTTTGTAACCCCAAGGACAACACTAGGCAGGGGTCAATTTCATCCAACCTTCCCCTCTTCCACATGTTCAAGCTTTTGAACAATCGAATATGGCCAATCCACCTCACCAATACAATAATAAATGGAAGAAAGAAAATAATAGGAACCAAGGATAAGGAGAGAACCCCCCTCAACAAAACCCTTAAGTTGGAGGCAACCAACGCCAACCCAATACAAACTCTGAAGGGGGAAATAACAATTGCCAACCATGAAAAGGGAGAAATAAAATCTTCAAACCAATTATCCTTACACAATATGTGGCGAATATGGCCATTATACTCACCATTTCCCTAAAATCACTGACTACAAACATATGAAGGACGCCATGAATCCTTAGTGGGCACCCAACGCCCAAAGTCCACCACAGGTACCTCCCACTTATATACCACCACCACCACCGATGGTATTACAAAATCCTATCCCACATCAAGGAGTCATTAATACTCAACCAAAAGTGGCCCAATGCCCACACCCTCAGGGGAAATTTACTCCACTCGACCAGCCCCACTCAGGGAACAACACTGACCACATTATCCTCCTCACCACTGAAGAGGAAATCCTCTTAAAAACTCACAGTATCCAATATGATACACCCCTTGATCCATTACCCACCACTTTGGATGCTCCCCAGCCACCAACCAGAAAACCTTTAATGATCCCTTGTCCTAACACTGAATCCATCACCCACATTCCTTTCACACCATTACTCAGGAATGTGCATAATCCCCATGCCCAGGCTTCCCATAGCTATAGTATTATTGATGATCTTTCTCAATCACCCACTTGCATGTTAGTATGGAAGTCCCGCAGACATGACCTTCCCAACTAAAGGCATTCCTTTCACAATTAGGGGCAATAGATCCTGTAGATACCTTTCTAATCACATTTGACTTAGAAAAAGTAGACTAGCGACTCACGTCTTTAGTCACATTCTAAATTCCTATCAAAATCTAGAATATCACCATCCATCACTGCATCATAGATGAAGGAGCATCCACTTGCATCATTTCCAAATTGGTATGGAAACAACTCGGTTCACCCAAGTTGATCCCCTTAACCATCACTTTTTGAGTTTATGACGGTAAACCATCCCAAACATAACATCTATATCAAAACGTTTTGATAGAGCTAGGGGGAAATAAAATTCTCATCGACATAGAAGTCATTGACACCCAATTGGATTATAATATCCTTTTTGGATGAAGTTACATGTACGCCATGTAGGTTGTATCTTCCTCAGTCTTTCACACCATGCTATTCCCTCACAATGGGAAATTCATCACCACTGATCAATTGACCCACCATGAACCTAACCAATCTGGACACATTGATAAAATCCTGCCACTTACCTTCTCGAGTGTCAACCTCATCCCAATGATAGAAGTCGGACCAGGGCTATTTCAGGATCCATCCTTGATTGATACATACCAAGGCTTCCCTCAACCCAACCTCACCACCACCACGGTTTGAGTTGTCATGATCAACGGAATAGAGACACCCAACCCCCCATCCATGTAGAGCTCATCAAAATCCACATCCACTCCTTCCCAACCAACCATGATACTTCTTAATGAACTCCCCGTACAGACTCCTCAAGACGAAAGATTAGAGATCCCACAACCTGTGGTTCAAATCCCCATTTGGAAAACGGTCCCACAAGCCATCACCCAAATACCCTTCCTTTACCCTTCCCCTAGAATAATAACACACCAGGTTTCTTCTACCCTGACATTATCTAATATGGTCATAGCTATCCCTGTATGGTATTTAGAAACCCCAACCATGGTACTAGGGTTATCACTACAACCTTAACCTGTAGTCCCATTATCGCAGCTGGTGGCACACTCACCCACTCATCCAACTGGTCACATAGATGGGGGCATTAATACCACCATCGGTAACCCATGTACACACCATAGGGGAAACACCACAACCCAACACGACACATGGAACAAGAAGGAACCTCTTTCCCCTTCCACCCCACGAATACCACCCCTATGCACATTTTGTGTCTCCATCGAAAATCCCACCAATATTTGCCCTACTTTATCCGAATTATGGATTCTCATTCCAAAACCTGTAACTACGCCACTACTACCCACGCCAATAGCCCCACCATCCTCCCTGGAACCTTCTTCCTCCAAACCTCCCAGTTTGAGAACCAAGCATTCTTGCACTATATTCTCTCAATAGACACACCACTTCCCGGCCCTCCCTTAGTTTCGGGACACCCTCACAACAATGTGCCAAACCACATTTCCCAAACCAACCCAACCCATCTCCTCAGTATCAACAATTACTGACATTCTCTATGTTTCTACATCAGTAAACGAGCACATGTGATGCCTTTGCATGTTATTTTACCAAATTTATCATCACACATATCGATGCCCACTCATTGTTAACGGACGAGCATGCCAGTGGGATTCCATCCCACCCATTACACCAATGGTAAAAAACCTATAGGCCAGGCTATGAACAATCCCCATCCACGCAATCATGGAATACATCCTATACATCCCACCCTCCTTCCATTAACTCCTCTTTCCATTCCACCACGAAGCAAAGACCTCCCCCCAAATGCCCCAAACTCTTCTGTAACACTAGTTTACAAGATTCCCCCTCCCTCATACCATGGTACATCAAATTTATATATGGATATTTGGTTCATGGCATCTACCAACAGTCCCCATTCCTTGCCCATAGGTCCATCTACCTCAGAGTCAAATGAGGATATCCAGTCCTCAACTTCACCCTCGTCCATAGATGCCTCACCTATTTCCCCCATAAGTCTCGACACCCCACTCTCTCATGTTGCAGACTCCTTGTACTCCATCACCTTTCAATATGATGAAGACATTTTGGAGGTTCTATGTGCACCAGATTACCCCTGGGATACTATACATCATCGATCCATTTTTCTAGCTCTCAATGCCTTTCAACCACCCACAAAAACCATTGTTTGTACCATCAAAGATAAATATTTCATCCCCTATGGCCATGTAGACTGGTTCAAAAACCACATACATGCACCTGGCGCATTTGAATAAGGTAAGATGGAAAATATCTCATTCACAATCAATATCGACATCTTGGTCAAACCTAATGTCATGGAAGAAATCATCCTAGGGGAAACATGCTCCCCATAGGAAATTATAGCATACAAAGCCCTCTACCAGGAATGTTGGGATGTGTTTTCCTGGTCATGCACTGAAATTATAGGGTTAGACCCAACCATTATTGAACATGGCATTGACACTTGGCCTGACATTGACCTTGTTCTCCAAAATCAACGCCCCTTTCACCCTTCCAAAGCCATGGATCTCAAAGCCAAGATTGACAAACTATGTACAACTGACTTCATATACCCTATTGAATACACATCTTGGGTCTCAAATCCTATCCTTGTCAATAAAAAATAGGGTACCATTCGAGTCTGCACAGACTTCCATGAACTAAACCAAGCTTGTCCCAAAGATAACTTCCCCACTCTGTTCATCGATCAAGTCATCAATTCCTATGTCGGTCATCAAGTCCTCTCCCTCATGGATGGAGTTTTCGGCCATAAAAAAATCCAAATATTCCATGTGCATCAGTACAAAACCACCTTCACAACCCCTTGGGGAACCTTTTCCTATCACATCATTCCCTTTGGACTCAAAAAAGTCGGGGTGACTTTTCAACGTGCGATGACATACGCCTTCCATGATCTTGCTCACATCATTCTCGCCTACCTGGACGACCTCACAAATTGGTCCAAGAAACGTTCACAACACATAGAGGATCTATGGATAATCTTTGAACGTTGTTGAAGATACAACATTCGGCTAAACCCACTTAATGTGTCTTCAACATCAATGTCAGTCTTCTGTTGGGATTCATTGTGTTTCGATAGGGCATTATCATAGACCCCCTTAAAGTTCATGTAATCAATGAAATTCCCCCTCCTAGGAACTTACATCAATTACAAAGCCTCCAAGGAAAATCCAACTTCTTGCAGCGTTTTGTCCCAGACTATGCCATTCACACCCATGACTTCCTTCGATTACTTTTATGTGACATCCCACTTCACTGGGACCACCATGGCCAAGATGCCTTTGATTCACTCAAATATGCACTCAACAAATCCTCATTAATTATTCCCCTAGACTATGATATGGATTACATACTCTACCTATCTACCTCAAAGGTTTCTGTTTCCAGAGTCCTCATCCAGGTTGACGATGATCAACGCAAACATGTTATATACTATATCAACAAGAACCTCTCAGGGCCACCACTTAGATACATGAGGAGAAGCTAGCTCTATCATTCATCCTCATCGTTCAAAATTTGTACCACTACATCTTGCTTTGAACCACTAAAGTCATGGCAGATTCCAACCCCGTGTATTACCTCTTGAGTCACCACCAGATCAATCGAAAAATTTACTCGTTGGATCACCATTCTTTAAGAATATGACCTATAGTTTGCCATCCCTAAGAGAAAAGCATTCTTTGTCCTCTCCAAAATCCTTGTAGACTTTCCATCTAACTTCTCTGATCCCCCAGTCAATGAGGATTTCCCTGATGAGCATTTATTCTTCATGTCATCTGCAAACCCATGGTACGACGATATTTTGGTCTACCTCGGAACTCAAATATTTGGTCCTCACCTTTCTCGACATGACTGTTGTCGTATCCAACACCAAGCCTCATGTTACCTCCTCATAGGAGACATTCTCTATTGTAGAGGTGTTGACACTATCCTTCGACGATGCCTCACCCTTGAAGAAGTCGAAAACATTTTCAATAATTTCCACAATGGTGCATGAGACAATCACTTATCTGTCATGTCCACTACACAAATGATCATATAGGCAGGTTATTTTTGGCCCACGTTGTTTCATGATTGCATCCACACAGTTAAGCTGTGTGACAAATGTCATTTATACGAACATAAGGCACAGACACTCCCTGCCCTCCTTCTCACAATCATCGCAGTCGACCCCTTCTGCAAATGGGGCACTGATTTCATGACATGTAACCCTTCGTTCAACAATAGACACAAGTACATTGTATTCGTTGTTGACTACTTCACCAAGTGGGCCAAAGCTATGCCCACATTCAACAATACGACTGACACGACAGTGTGTGTTTTTGTTAACCATGTCATCTCTCGCTTCAGGGTTCCTCTCCAACTAGTATTCGACCATGGTAAACACTTTGAAAATGAAGTCTTTGCATAACTCTATCAAATTGGCTTTACCCATGAATTCACCTCACCCTATTACCCACAGTCTAATGGGCAAGTTGAGGCCACCAGCAAAGTTCTTAAAACCATGCTTCAATGCATGGTTAATAAACACAAGACCAATTGGCATCACATGCTTTTCTCAACCTTATGGGAATATCAAACAACTATAAAAAAGACCATCGGTTTCATGCCCTTCCACTTAGTCCACGACATCAAGTTCATACTCCCCATTGAGTGGGAAATCCCAACGCTGTGCATTACGATCGAGCTCTTTCCCAACACATCGTTGCTTGAGCAACGATTGATCTCACTCGAATCTCTTGATGAAGATCAACGATCCTCGTTACAAAACAACAAAGTAGCTAAGAAGCCGTCTAAAGCCACTTTTGACTGTCAAGTCAACCTTCGATCTTTTATCGAAGGAGACCTTGTGTTGGCCTATGACATCACCCACGATATTCTTGGCTACAAGAAATTCAAATCCCTTTGGCGGGGACCTTATTTTATCCATAATTTCCTTACTAAGGGGGTCTACATTCTGGCTCACCACGAAGGGGCCACCCTTGAGGACCCAATCAATGGGTTATACTTGAATAAATTTTACCCCTGATCGTAACCACCTTACCTTAGGTTTTCTTTCTTTCTTGGTTGTTTTTAGCCTTTGTTTTATGGATTTATCTCTCTCATTACCCGAGCCTAATCCTATCATGTCCTTGTTTTTAACAGATGAATCCTTCGTTCACTTATCACATCAGGTATGCAGAAAAATCCAACCGTTGGACTTGAAATCTCGCTTCGACATCTTGGGCCATTTACACCCCTGACCATGTGTTACTCCATTCCAACGACATATGCCTCAGTTGTGCCACAAACAACCAAGTTGAATATATTGTCATCATTGGTCTCCTCTCCAAGGCTAGTCACCTTCATATTCTTCACCTTAGCGTTCTCTTATATTATCAGCTCGCCTTCCTACATCTCAACAACGTGTATCATGTCTGTGATTCACGTCTATATCGCAAGTACCTACAAGTCAAACTTCTTTTACAAAATTTTGAGTCTATCACATTTACTCATATTTATAGAAACCTCAATCAAATGGAAGATCACATGGAAAATCAAGTACTGCATTGGAATCTATCACATTAAACATACATGCCACATTAATCTATCATCAAATAAAAACAAGTGCACACACCATATCATCAAAACATTAGACGCATAAAATATCTAAAATGGTCTACTCATATATAGATCATCAGTGTCAAAATATGTGTTTGATACAAAAAATACAATACGCCTTAGCTCCACAGCTAGGCCCTCTCAATCACACCCCCAGTCTATACAAAATGGGAGTTCATCAAACTCCTATACATCGTACAAAATCAGGTTATGCATGTGATAGGTCACACTATCATCTAGGGTGACCCTAGATAGGGTACACCCCACTAGTCGGGGGGTCCCCCCAAGGTGCATATCTCTTGTAGGGATCTTCCCAGTCATGGTGGTCCCTGCTACTACTACACGTCGAACCAAGGACCACCAATGCATTGTTCTAGGACTCCCTCATATCAAATTTGTGACCATAGGTCCTCCGACACCCCATCCAGTACAATCTCGAACCATCACCTCAAATCCTCCATCTCCCGGTCTCGGGTCCCCTCCTTATCTCTAACTTGCCCAACTACAGGGCCTGACATCGCTGCATGCAATGGACCCACCCCAAGATCATTGTATCGATGACGCCTCCTCACCCACCCCTCTATAGCCTGCTCATCCTCTAAGCCCTGTGTTACGTCAGCCTCTTGGCCACTTGGCCCCACATCTACATATCCAAAACATAAAATATGCATCAGTACTCAAAACATACAAGCATATCAAATAAAATCATATATAAATATACAAAAGTAAAACATGCTCAGCTCTTTCACCCCACTCCTCACCCGATGACAAGCGCATATATGGGTGGTAACAAGAATCAATCCCGTGGTATAGGAATTCATAGAAAACCTGTGGGGTCTACCATTAGACTCACTTAAACAGGTTCGTAAAGTACTTCCCCACATGACCCCCACCCTCACTAATCTGGGATCGTGCATCCTAGGTAGGTCCAAAATCACTTGTGGGTGTAGCAACACCACCCGCTCGAAAATTAAGGCACATAAGACGGAACCAAAGGCGAACTCGCCGCCCCTCACTACCACACATATATCTAAATGGGATACCATACACTCATGCATCACCTGATCCCAGGAAAACATATGTCCCCCCAGCCTTCTCGAAAATCGTCATCTGAGTGCTTGAGATGTGTTGGGTCCCTAATGACTCATAAACTTGTACAACCATGGCACATAAAACATGCATCTCCAGGGAATCAATAGAGGCTATACTGACTAAGCCACCACTCATCACTATTGTCCTTGAGCAGTAGCGGTTGGCCAGTTCCCCCACACTCAGCCCCACAGGGATCCTAGGTTGTGTTGCCAACACTACTCCTCGAAAAGGAAGTCCAGTCAAGAAATAAATGTCAATCTCTACTGAGATATAGATCTCTCACCCCTACACCACAAAAACTTGTCGATTAGGCTACCACATTTTCATAATGAAATCCAATAGTTCCTCCTACGAGCATATCAATGAACAATCAAATAATTTTAACAACCCATCCTGGGAATCCTCTCACACTGATCTTCAACTTGGCATCCTCTCACGCCACTAAACTGGCATCCTCTCCCACTAAACTACAACCTGCATCCAATCCAACATGTTTGTATTAGTTTTCATCATCTCAAAAACTCCACAAACCAACCCAAAGAAAAACAAATTTTCCCACACGAATGTTCCTTGAACAATTGCGCACTTCTACACGAATGTTTCCTTAACAGTCACTCACTTCAACACGGTAGTTCGCTTAATAGTTGTGCATCAACCGTGTGAATTAAACCCTGACATTCGTGCAAATATGTGCAGAGTTTCATATAACAAACATGCATATGTGCATGACTATCCTTTCAACAATCACACACATTAGCGTGATTGTTATTCTGAAAACCACGCCCAACCCCAACCATGGATCGCGTGATTGAAATTCATATTGCCGCGCACATGTGCACATAATTGATCGATATAACCATGCATTATGCGTAGATGTATTAATTAAGTTCGCACACATATGCACGGGAATCCAAACATCCCCCGTGCAGTCTTGCTTCCTAAACCCTAAAAAGACTGTATTGCTCCCAACCCCCCCCAAATCACACAGGCTAACCTATCCATGAGGTTTTGATGGATTACCTGGCTCTCTCGTTGCCTGAGTCCGAGCTCATCTACTCTCACAAGGATCATCAATGTCCAATATCACAAATAACATATCCCCACAACAACAAGTACAAATGAGGTGGTAATGTGGGCCCCATTCCATATATATGCCCTTTTTCAAAACTTCCTTACTTCCATTTTGGAGTGTTCGAGCTTTGTTTATCTCACCATTCACAGCTCTAGGATCGAGACTCCCTCATCTTCACAGTGGTACTCTTAGTTACTCATTTCATTCCAGAGCCCTAGGAGCCCCTTTTGGCGCCTCGGGCATAGGTACGCATCACCTATCCACATTTCATTATCAAGCAATTGTTATATATGTTTTATTTTCATATATGTTTCACGTCAGGTATTTGGTTTGTATGTGTAGGTCCTCCTCAACGGTCTCCTTCACACTATCATTTATGGGATCCCTTTATCCCCTTCAACAATATATTCCAAACTGGCATGAAATTTCACCCTTTGCTCACAGTTTCATTCTCCAATCATACCCCCTAACATTTATCCCTAGGGTCCCTATGGGCGGCTCTGCAACACCTTCACCTCCATCCATTCCGGTGTTGTCACCCTCTAGCCTCCCCCCAACATGAGTTGTCCCCATAAGTTTCCCCTTACACATATTGACACTCATGTTGATTAATCCCCCTTAGGATTGGGATTCCTTGTAGTTTCACATCTCAGAGAATGAACCTTATAGTTTTTTCTCATCATTTTTCTATCCTACCCATTATGGAATCCCCCATTATATGGTTTTGGTTTTATCATATGCACCTTTGCATCTTCATTTACCCTCCATTCCATCCATCACTCCTTGCCCATCTGCAATCTTACTCACCATTAATCTACCTGGTACAAAAACTATCCAATGCCCCCCCCCCTCCACCAACCTTTACTTACACCCTCACCGGCCAAGTCAAACTTCACTAGGGCACTTGTTTCTGTACATGTACTTTCAACCCAATTATTTATTCATTTGGTAATTGTATAAATCATCTTTCAATTCCAACAAGTACAATAGATTTTGGTCATCGCAGCCAATGACATTTTTTCTTGGCACACGTCAACCCATGTCTGCCTTGGTTGGGGCATTCTACCTCCCTCATTACCTCTGCAAGTGTTGGCATAGGGGAAGACCTGGTGTTCAATTCTAACAGGGCACCAACAAACCCTAACTACTGGCCCTTTCAGCAACACCTACGAGGCATATGCAATCTCACCCGAAGTAGAAATAGGGGGTTGCAGGACACAAGTGTCTACAACCAGAGGAAATGCAAAGTGGATCGAGGACAACAACACATAGAAATCTAGATATTCCTTACCCTTCCTGAGCTTACTTCGCAGGTTATATCTCTGATCTAACACAATAATGCAATAAAAATATATCAGATGTCTAATAACACAACATCAATCACAAAGGACAATAAGATATATGTGTTTCACCCTCTCCCTAGGGCTACGTCCACAAAACTATGTTTCTTGATATATTAGATGAAAACATACAATTCTATCTATGCACTTAGCTGCATATCTCTTTCTCTCTTCCCTCCCTGCGCACCCAACTGCAGGGTTGATCTTCACACCCAGTTGAAGATCTTACAATACAGGCTCAATATCGCCTCAACACAGTACTAGCAATGACTAGCAATCAATTATTGAGCAACCCCCTCGACTCTCCTAGACCTTTATTTATACATAACATGACCACAGTCTAGGTATCAAAACCCTAGATCCAAAACCCTAGGTGTCATAAACCCTATGTCCACTTGACCCATGCTTTAAGGGATTTTCTAGCATGTCTTTCCTTCTTTTCCACGAGGTGCTCCAAAGCACTCATAAATATATTCTTTCGCTTGCTGAGTTTTCCACAATAAACTTTCCTTATAGATTTATCTTCCTCGATCTTCTCTTCCAACGACTATATTTTCCTTTCTTTTCTCCTTCTTTTCCCACTTCGACCCTTCCTTGGTTTTTGTGCCTTCTATGCAGTTCGTGCTTCACCTTTCTTCCTTAATCTTCGCTTCCTTACATAACCAAGGGCCAATAGGCCCCCAACACTCACATGCGACTCATACTGAGTCACTACAAGACTGAACCTTCTGTTTTACTTTGACTCCAGACTACGTGAAGCAACCTGTGATTTATGCTCGGTCCCTCCCTTCCTTGTACATAATGTCTTTTCTATGTCTGGTACCTAGTTTCAACTGCACCTGGTACCTAGAACCTTCTTTCTTTGCTTTTACTTAGAGTTGTGAGGCAGTTGGTTGTCACAATACAATTTCAACTTACCAAACCTTCTTTCCATTCTCCATTAAGGGTCTTTAACTACGCAACTCCTTCTGTAACATAGGAAACCTCAAATGGCCCTAGCCAATGTGTCTTGAACTTCCCTGGATGCTTCATGAACTTGTTGTCATATAACAATACCAAATCTCCCTGCTTAAATTCTTTCTTCCTAATATGTCTGTCATGGTAATCCTTTTCTCTTTCTTTTTGTACCTGCTGATGAAATCATGCAATAAACCTGTCTTCTTCCAGTTCCAGCAACTGCGCAAACCTGTCTTGAACATCGTCGGTGTCATCCATACTTGTAAATGATGCAATTATTATAATAGGAACCAAGTATTCCATAGGTACCACTTCTTCTAAGCCATATACCAACTTAAATGGGGTGTGTGTTGTCAGCTTCCTACAAGTAGTTTGATAAGCCCATAATACTGCTAGAATTATTAAATCCCAATCATCTTTGTTGACACTGCAAATCTTAGTCAGCATTGTCTCCAAGTTATTATTGAAATATTCGACTGTACCATTCACCTGGAGGTGGTATGGAGTGCTCTTCTGATGATGGATATCAAATTCCTGAGTCAAGGCTTCAATATTTTTGTTGATGATGTGTGTGCCTTGATCACTCATGAGGATCTTCGGGCATCCAAACCTGGTTATAATATCCTCAAATATGAACTGCGTAGCTGTAGCTTCACTATAGTCCTTAACTACTCTTGCTTCTACCCATCTGGTTAAATATTTTGTTGCAATGATAATGTATCGAGCTCTTGTGTGCCTTCCTGGTGGGTTAATAGGTCCCACAAATTCAATGGCTCATTTCTCGAATACTTGTAATGTTAATTGCGGTGCTAAAGGCATCTCATCCCTTCTAGAAGGCTTTCCTACTCTTTGACATACATCACAGGCTTTGTAGTATTCCTTAGCATCCTTATGTAAAGTCGGCCACCAGAGGCCAGCTCTAAGAACCTTCTACGTTGTTTCTTTCCCTACATAGTGTCAACCTACGATGCCTTCATGGGCTTCTGCAAGAATGCGTGGTCTTTTTGCCTCCATAACACATCTCCTCAAGATATTGTTTGGTCCCATATTATACAACTATCCGTCTATGAGTTGAAAATCTGCAGCACAGGCTACCAATAGTTTCTTCCGTGTAACTATATATTCTCGAGGTGCCATTCCTGTGGACAGGAACTTAACTATCTCGGTGAAGTGATCATCAAATTTCCTGATGGCCAACAACTGTGCATCTGGTAGTGTGTCCTCCAAACTGGTAGGTTCCTCTCCATGTTCCAACCTAGATAAGTGATCGAGTCCTTTATTCATTCTTGTTGGCTTGACCACAATTTCAAAATCATACTCTTGGAATAATAGTATCCATATGCATATTCTTCCCACCAACACTGGCTTGTTGACTAAGTATTTTAATGAAGAATGATTAGTGAACATCTTAAAATGTCCTCCCAACAAATAGTGTTTGAATTTCTGCAGCGCATAAACCATAGCCAAGCCTTCTCTTTAAGTTGTAGTGTAGTTCCTCTCAGTTGTAGAGAGCTTCTTGCTAGCAAAGGCTATGGGGTGGTCAATGTCTCCTGCACCCAGCTGTGCTAAAACTGCTCCTAATGCAATGGACGAGGTATTGACAAGAACATTGAACTTTTTACTCCAAACTGGAAAAACCAAGATTGCCTGAGTGACCATTTTTTTCTTTAGTGTGTGGAAACTCTGCTGGCATTCTTTTGTCCATTGGAACTTACTATATTTCTTTAATAGCTTCTCCATAGGTGTTGTTATCTGTGCATAACCCTTAATGAAAATCTTGTAGTATTCAGTGTGCCCTAATGCAGTGTGCAACTGTCTAATCGAAGTGGGAGGAGGTAGATCAACAATGATGGCAATCTTGGAAGGATCCACCAACAACCCCTGCTTACACACAATCTACCTGAGCAACACTCCAAAGGGTGAAAAGAAAATGCATTTTTTCAAATTCAGGGAAATCTGACATTGCCTGCACTTATCTAACATCAATCTTAAACATTCAATATGGTCTTTCAGTAAGCTAAAGACAGTACAATAATCAAACTAAGATTCTAGGAACTTGTGTAAGAAGTCCTTAAATGCTTCAACCACCACCCTGGAAAATATGGTTGGTGCATTCTTCAAACCAAAGGGCATCACAATGTAGTGGAACAAACCCCATTCTATTGCAAATGTGGTCTTATGTCGATCTTCCTTAGCAATTCTGATATGGTGATAACATGAGAATCCATCTATCAATGAGTAGACCTCCTGTCCTCCTACATTATCTAGAACTTCATCAATAAAGGGTGTAGGAAAGGGATCATGTAGGCATGAATCATCCAGTTTCCTTAAATCTACACAAATTCTGATTTCTCCTGACTTCTTATCTTGGAACACCATAGGGCTAATCCATTCAGATTCTTCAACGGGTTCTATGATTCCCGCTTCCAGCATTCTATCCAATTCAATTCTAACTTTTTGCTTGTATTTGGGATTCAGTCTATAAGGTCTATGTTTGATAGATCTTGCATCTGGTCTCAGAGGGATCTTCATTTCTCCCATGGGTCCTTTAATGCCCTTCATATCAGAGAACTTGGTTGGAAACAAGTCCTGATATTCATGTAATAGTTCTGTGATCTTGCTAATAGTAGCATCATCCCAATAGTCCCCAACATTTGCTATTTTAGGTGTTTGCTCTGCTCCAATATTAACCTTTTTAATTTTAATGGGTTGTCCAACAAAAGTTAATTCAATCCTTGGTCCTTATATGTCCCTGTGACCTTTAGTTTATGCAATGTTTACATCTCTAGGTTCATTGTCCTCATCAACATTAATATTGTAGCAATCCTATAACTGTTGAAGAGGCATAGTCCATTCATCTCCTTCTTGGGTAAAAGGGAGGTTAGGTGTCTCCTCAAAGACCTTTTGTCTCATAGTTTGTAAATCTTGATCTACTATAGGGCACTTTCTCTTAAATAAAAATGTTTCTATAAAGTTCTGAGTCATTCCATACCAGTCTATAGTGATGAGGCTTAGTTCTGCATGAAGATATTAGTTGATAGGCGTAGTATCCAAGGTGTTAATGAGCTTATGCACCCACTGTTCTTTAGGAATGTTTCCCCAGGCCTCCTCACAACTTTGCATGTGGTCCTTAGGACAACTCTGGCCTGTGTAACGAACTTCACATCCTTAAGCTTGGTCTAAAAAGTGTACTGTCAATAAGGTGCAACATTGTACCCATTCTGTGATGTTCTTCTTGTGTGCTCCCCACCATCTAGCTGATGTGGCTTTCAAGGCTTCATCCAGTTCCAACATCCTTTGTTGTATTGGTACAATTTTCTCAAATTCAACTAGAAATGTCTCTAGGTGATTCAAACCATCAAATGTTGGGAGATTGCTTACTTCTGTGCCGATCCAACAAAATGCTCTGGTCAGTCTGGCACATCACCGTGTGGAGACTTCATACATCTTATTCTACCAATTTTCTAATTCCTCTTCTGAATCTGATGAACATGCACTTTCATTTCACCAGCTGAGATTTATGTATGTTGTAGGATTAATGTAGTCCTATTGTCTTGATGTCAGCTTGTAGATGTTCTCTAGCTCATACACGCGGTCTTCTTCCCTGATAGGTTATGTGTATATACGACCTTTATCCAGGTCCAGAGGTGTGATGACTTTAAGGCCATTACCCTCAAAAGTCATTCTTCTCTTCTTTAGGTCAACAACAGTCGAATTGTTGAAAGCCCAATCAATTCCTAACAATGCAATATAAGGACATTTGTCATCAACAATTTCAATCACTTTGAAATCTGCAAATGTCTTTATCCCATCAATGTCTACAGGAACCTGCTCCAGTATTCCAAAGGGGCTCACTGCTTGTTGATTAGCCATCTTGAGCCTTATAGGAGAGTAAATTAGTCTAGGTTTTCCCATCAATGCCCAAGTCTGCTTCATCATAACATTTACTTCTAATCCCAATTCTAGGACCACATAATCTACATCGTAATCTCCAATATGAGCACTAAGGTGTAACTCCTTGTTTGTTCTCCTTTTCCTTGATACTTGGTTCAAAACTCTACTCAACATAAAGTCTATTCTCCCAATTTCATACTGTCTCACCTGGTGTTGTAATTCTTGTACAACCTTTTCATCTTTAATCAAATTGATACAGGTATATAAGAAGTCCACGATCTTGCCTACTTCTTTTCCTTGTCTAGCAGACTGATCAAATGCTAGTGGAATTTCACATTCCCTTACTTCTGGTTGTGCCTTAAATGAAGAAGATTGGCCTTCTACAAATTATTTCCTTGTCTCTTCAAAAGTATGCCTCTCTCTCCTTGGATCAAACAATTGTGCCTTCTCTACAACTCTTTTGATCCCTGATCCGCCTACAGTCTTTCCTGGAGTCGCTTTGTCTTCTCATGTAACAATGCCTACTCTAGTAATAACAATGAATCTGGGGTCTTCACTGCGAGGTTCTGCTGATATCAATTGGACTTGCTAGTTTCCTCCTCGTCTCTCCTAGAGTTTGGCTAACAATACTGGACAATCTTCAATGACATGATCAAACGAGTTACAGTAGTTGCAAGTGGTACAAGGGTTTTGACAATCCCTTGCCAAATGTCTTGGTTGTGCAAAGTTATAGCAGATGATATGTCCTCTCCCTCGACCCATACCTCCTCCTCATCCTCTTCCTCTAAATCCATCGTGAGGGTTTAAGTTTCCTTTACCTGGGGAGCTAAACTGTGCAATGTTTCCTTCTTGTTGTACTTCTCCCTGAATTCTATATGTATCCCTTTATCTTTCATGCATGAGGTCATAATCCCTACAATACTTCTCATCATGTCCCACAAACTTACCAAATGTGTAGTAAAGATTGGTAGGTGTCTAGACATATTTTTTCATATAATAACATTCACCAAGGTGATGTCTAGTTCTACATACCTCGCACCAAGGTACAGTAGCCTGCTTCAAAGGACTAGTTTCTCCATAGGCCAAGTACTCATGAAATAGGGGACAATTATCCTTGTCATGACCCTCTGATTTACATTTGATGCACCAGATATCTTCTAGTTTCTTTTTTCCTTTATCTTTCTTCATATCCTCGACCTGTAAAGATAAGTTGGTCAACTGATTCAAGATTTGACTCATACCGGGGTTGGATTATCCTACAGGGGTTGCTTCTAGTTTCATGGTGATCCCCAATGCTTCAGCCTGCGAAGTGAATTTCTGTTGCATCAGAGGAACTCTGATATGTGGAAAAAGAGAAACAATGAACCATTCTTTATTCTGTTCGTCTAGAATATGAAGACTCAACCAACCTGTCAGAGTCTTAAATATCTAATCAAACTCCCAAACAGGTTCAGTTACCTTTTTCTTGATTCTTTCATCTCTGTAATGCATTGTGACTCCAACTTAAGTTTCTTTAATTATGTACTCAACGTAGTCTTAATGACATTCAACAGTTTAGGATGTCCAGGTCCTGAAGCAAACTTCATATACCAGTTCAGAGCGCGATCCCTCAAGGTAGTACTAAACTGAGTTCTCTTAACAACTTCGTCAGTGACTTGCTTGATGCTACATACAGCTTCACATAAGAACCAATGTTGATCAAGATCTTCATATCCATCTCCCATGAAGATGGGTAGCCTCATTTCATCTGCCATAGATCTTCCTTGGCTTCTTGACTGAGTATGTACTAAACTACTGGTAATAGTACTCTAACTTATTTGACTACTCTGGTTACTCTGGTTACTTAATGCTTCTAAAACAACATGAGGAGTAATAGCACTTACTTCGACAGTAGGCGTAGCTCCTGAATTTTTTGGCTCTCCTTGGCGAAGTTCTTCGGTCTGTACTTCCTCTGTTCTTGTGGATTATGAATGCTCTTCATTTGTTAGATCTGCTTCTTCTCCACTGTAGAATCCCTTGTCTCCGTAGTTTTTCTTAAATAGGTTTGCAATATGAACCTCTCTAAATAGTCTCCCACTGCGCGTGTGTCCATCCTCTGTTTCAATGTCGTTGTCTGAACTCTTGAACATTAGCTTTACTGTATCTTCAGGATATTCTTCTCATGCAATAAAATCTTAATCCTCAGCTTCAAAAAGTGTAGAAACCTTCCCCTAGATCCCTTAAAGAAGTACCTCTCTTCTTGGCTATACGATTCGACTTTGTCAATAGCAAACTCAGTAATGTACCCTCCAATAGTGTTATCAAACCAGAGATCCACCACTCTAGACACATCATTATCAACTCTCTTGACCTTCTTGATCAGTGTCGCTATCCAAACCACAAGTGGTCTATATTTGATCTGAAACTGGGTATTTGCTAGTCTGGCTAACCACTCATATAACTCTTTATGGATTCCTCCAAAGAAAATCCCGTGTATGTCGGTAAAGATGTACCTTCCCAACCAGTCTTCTATACTAATGCTAGGGTTCTTGTTCTGGGCTTCAGCGAAGTCCTATTCTTGTTCCTCTATCCACTTCTAAATTTTTTTCTTCGAGGGGAACCACCTTGACATTCCCTCAAGCAGATCTCAGTCCCGATAATAGAACCATTTGTTGGTACAAGGGCAGACCCAGGGTTCAATTCTAACAGTGCACCAAAAAACCCTAACTACTGGCCCTTTCAGCAACACCTGTGAGGCAGATACAATCTCTCTTGAAGTAGCAATAGGGGGTTGCAGGACACGGGTGTCTACAACCAGAGGAAATGCAATGTGGATCCAGGACAACAACACACAACAATCTAGATATTCCTTATCCTTCCTGAGCTTACTTCGCAGGTTATATCTCTGATCTAACACAATAATGCAATAACAATATATCAGATGGCTAATAACACAACATCAATCACAAAGGACAACAAGATATACATGGTTCACCCTCTCCCTAGGGATACGTCCGCAGAACTATGTTTCTTGATATATTAGATGAAAACATACAATTCTATCTGTGCACTTAGCTGTAGATCTCTTTCTCTCTTCCTCTCTTCTTCTCTTCCCTCTCTGCACACCTAGTTGTAGGGTTGATCTTCGCACCCAACTGAAGATATTACAATATAGGCTCAATATCACCTCAACAACAGTACTAGTAGTGACTAAAAATCAATTATTGAGAAACCCCCTCGAATATCCTAGACCTTTATTTATACATAACATGACCACAGTCTAGGTATCAAAACCCTAGATCCAAAACCCTAGGTGTCGTAAAACCTAGGTCCACTTGACCCATGCTTTAAGGGATTTGTCAGCCTATCTTTCCTTCTTTTCCATGAGGTTCTCCAAAGCACTCATTGATATCTTCTTCTGCTTGCTGAGTTGTCTATGATCCACTTTCCTTACTAATTTATCTTCCTTGGTCTTCTCTTCCAACGACTAGATTTTCCTTTCTTTTCTCCTTATTTTTTGCTTCTTTTCCCACTTCGACCCTTCCTTGGTTTGTGTGCCTTCCACGCAGTTCGTGCTTCTCCTTTCTTCCTTAATCTTTGCTTCCTTGCGTAACCAAGGGCCAACAACAAGATTTTTTACCCTGGCCAAAATTATGACCATTACAGACACCCATGTCTCACAATGCTCTATTTTGACATATATTACATCTCCTTATAGTCTCACCCATTCAACATAGTTTTACCCCATATATGGTTGTCCCCTTGACACCAGATCGTGTTTTACGGTTGTTGTCATCCATCAACATCCCCAACCAAGGGAAATTATTGAATTCCCTATATTCCAGACATCGTTCATGATTATCAGTCCATTCACCTTCACCAACACAATTTCTAACACCATTTTGATCAATCAATGTCAAGAAGTTCTTTGCTTCTTGTAGTTGTACCTCCTTCCTTGTCAACATCAACACAAGGTTCTAGGAAGGTGGAAATATCTTGGCTCTCATCCCACCATTAATGAGTAGTCTCAGACGACACATAAATATTACTTATTTCTTTTTGATGTCGTTGACCCCCATAACATTTGACTCCAACAAGTTTCATGTTACGGTGGTTCTTACTATGCGACCATTGCAGTTTTCAGTCACACTCGAAGACCTCTGAATTATATAGGCCTTCAAAGCCTATGCATTATTCATACCATGATTTAGATCCAGTTCAGTCATCCAAACAATCATTTGTTGTTTATGATACCCCCGAGGGCACTGCAGATATCTAATCCGTTAGCAGTTTCAGTTATTGTTACCCCTTTATGGTTTCATGACACAAGCATGGGGTATGCCCACCTCATTTGTAAAAAAAATTATTTTATGGAGAGTACTTGATATAGATATTTTTATCCCCTCCCCCTCCAACGAATTTCTCTCATTGTCCCTCACTACAAATTTCTCTCACACCTCTATACAATGACGTCATCACCAAAAGAAAGAATGATGTGTTTCGGCTATACGTATGCTCCTAAGCTCACACATCAGGAGGCATCTTTTATTACCAAAACATTTCTCACCACAAACATAGACAATGGATGAAGAAACAATTAGCACAAGAACATCATACTACCAATAATTATGGAAGGATTACACTTAATTTGGCAAGATAAGCACAAAACTATACAAAAGTGGTTTTGAAGTTTCGCATGTATTCAACAATTTCAGCGCATGAACATCCGTGTGAGCTAACATGGCATACAACATGCACAATGCATGGACCGCATGACTGACAAACAAAAAACCCACTCAGATGCAGAAACAATGCATTGATGATTTTGGTCGGGCCTCAACCACTTCTGGGATGGAGTGGATCTCCCCCATATCCAAAATCACCCCAAATTATGCCTTGGGATCACTGAAATGGATGTGAGGTACCTCTAAAGGCCTCCCATTCACATTTGAAACTATTTTGGAAAAAAAATTCCATCCTCCTATAAATAAAGGGCGATTGTATGCAAAAAACAAGAAGCAATCTGAGTATTGTTATGTTGTTCAATTTGTCTTTGAGAAGCCATATTTATCCTAGAACTCTTTGAGCATCCATAACAAATGTTGCACCTCTCTCCTCTTGAGAAGTTCAACTATCAATTCTTCACCATTGCATTTTCATTTTTATCCATTGGAAGAGAGAAAGCTTTGTATTTTGGGACTCAAGAGCCTTCCCAAGGAGGAAGATGGAACTCATAAGTTCCCATATTTCTCCAAGGTGTCATTAATTCCAAGACTAGTCTCATTTGGTAGCTATTCCTTCTTACTCTTTCTTGCATCAATTTTAGTTGTTACATGCTTAGTTTAGTTGTATTTCCTTGTTTTTCATTTATTGTTTTCTACTTAGTTGAGCCACTAATAAACTAACAAATTGTTGTGATGTCTTGCTAGCCTAACTAGATAGTTAAGGGACCTCTTTCTGCTCACCCAAGTGGAAAAAAGATCCCAACACATTCCATAATCTTGATACTACGGTATCCTTGAATCACCTTAACCATTATCATTATTGCATTCATTGCCATTACCTCTAGCTATCCCTTGTCTTTATTCAATTTTAAAATACTTCTCTTTAATGCATTTAGTAATTCACTACAAAACTCTGCTTGTCCACCCAATACCAAGATGCTCCCAATGAAATGTTGTATTCCTCTCTTGACATTTTTTGAGTAAATGGACCTTCATTATTCTATCCCTTTAATTTTGTGTACCTACACCTTTCTTCCATTATGGAGGCTCTGATAACATAAGTGGATTTCTTTCTCACCTTGCATACTTCGACCATAGTTTCCAATCCATAACTAGCAACCCTTTTCTAGGCATTCCTATGCTTGCACATAGAGATGTCTCACACATCACCTCCTAAGATCCTTGTTCTCTTTTGCAGCAAGCTTTGCAACCTTCACTACATTTCTACCTTCAAGGCTATGGAGTCCTCCTTAACTCCTTATGCATGCTAATGGAATTATTCTTTTGTTGGCTTCATGTCTTATGTGATAATCCTTGTCAATTTGATATGACCTTACAATCTATTCATACTTCGTAGTATTTCAATTATTAATTTGAATTCGCTCTTCCAGAGTCCTTCATCAACTTTTCATTTCCTGCCATGTAGCTTTGTACTTTCCTTTGCGAGCTTTTCATTGTCTCAAACAACTTTTACAAGCTTTTCCTTGATTCCATGTCATTTTCTTGCAAGTAATAACTACTTTGGTGCTCAAATGAATTTTCCATTTTATAACCTATGTCATCTACAAGATCAAGTTATTTCCCCTCCTCTTGTTGTAACTTGTCATTATTCAAGAGTAGACAACCTATATCATCAATACTTTTATTATTATTGATCAATCTTCCAACACCTCTCCATAAATGCCCAACTTTGTACTTCCATTTTCCCGATGATTATGCTCCTTGCATATTTTAGGTCCTTATTGAATAACTAAGTGTTAAAATTCTATTACATCTGAACCATATTTCACAATCAAAAAAATAGTGTGTGAAACATCCATGGATTTTGTGGAGCCAAAAAAAATACTTATCATAAACATGCCACATGGAAGATGCAAAATCCAATGTACTTGATCATCCTGTCAATGGGCTCTTGACATATCATTATCTACGTGAGTGTTCTCTTATTAACAATACTCTATAACTAGAACTCAACCTCTTTCCATTACGAAGATGTTATACTCAAAATGTTCCTATATACCTCCATATAGGCACTATCATGAGTGTATAAACTCTTTCTTACCCATTCCTGGCATTTTCCTTGCACCTGTAACATCTGGAATCATTTTTTCAACATTGACATTATTTGGAAAATCTCCATTTTGAACAATTGCATGGTTCACAGAGCTCAATTGCCCCTTTTCCTACAACTCTATAAAAAAACTAGTTTCTCTCTCGTAGAATTCAATCATTCTTTCATGTTTTCCTCTGGATTACCTTTCCAATGACTATACTCATGACTTATTTTGACATATGAAATGAAAGTTATGGCCTTCTTAAATCAACAGTTTCACCCCTTTTTGCACTTGTTTCACCCCTTTTTGCACTTGTTTCACTGGTATAATAAATCTTAAGGACTATCTTCTGCCACTTGTAAAAGAAAATATGGCGAGAACCAAGAAACCTTTTATATCAGGTGTTGATAGTATTCATGATTTTGAATACACAAAAACTCTCAGATTTAAAATCTGACACTCCATCTAACTTCTGCAACAATCCAGATTTTCCAATTTGTCCCTTTTCATTTCCTCTAGACTGAGAATTTTTGGCCGAAAATGGCTATCTTCCAAATGGAGTAGAATTGCATAAAATACCTTCAAGACAAAGTTATCCATATTGATGAGTAGATAAAAATTTGAGTAAATAAAATTTTATGGAAAGGTGATCTGGGGTTGCTTTTCTTCCTCCGAAGATTTCAAAAATTCCCTTAACGGAAATAGTGGATTTTTCCCTATTTTGACATATGCACTCCTCACCCCTTTGATTTTTTCTAGAGGCCCACATGGGTATATTCATGTATTTCTTTTAAGCTATCTATAAAAATTTCACCCTTATCTGGGCGTTGGTTACCAAGCACGGTCCAGACCTTCAAAAGTCATTGTTTCATATTTTTTGAAAAAAAAGAAGCAAAATTATCCAGTGGGCCTCATTGAAATTCTTGTATTCCTCATCACTGCAGACACACACCTAAAATTTCATCCGATTTAGAGTTAAAATACTTTTGTTATTCCCAAAACAAGTTTTGGGCTTTAGAGATTTTTTTGTAAATTACCAGTTTTCTCCTTCCCTTTCCTCCTTTTCCTCTTCTTCTTCCTTTCTCTCTCTCTCTCTCTCTCTTCTCTTCTTCTTTATTTCTTCTTCTCCAATGTATCGACACCAAAATATTTTCTACTTTCCGATGCATCAACGCGCAATTTTCTTTCCTCACCAATGTATTGATGCATGGTTCATCTTCATCATTGATACATGTTGTATCGATGACTTATACCCTTTCTCGTTGATGTATTGTTGACTTATGTTATTTTCTCACTGATGCACTGTATTGATGGAATATTTACTTCATTTGTCGAAACTACCCTTTATCGACAATTTATCCTTTGTCCTTGTTGACATATTGGAAAAGATTCACTTTTATCGTCGACGTATCAACAAGGAATTCTATTTTTTCATTGGTGTATCAACGAAGAATTCATGTTTATCACTGGTGTATCGACGAAGAATTCTTTTTCTCAACAGTGTGTTGGTGATGAAAATCTTTCTTTTCGTTGGTGACTTTTCTTTATTTCATTGAAAACCTTTTTTCTTTCCTCACCGATGTATTGGTAAATATATTCATTCTTTGACATTGCGGTGAAGAATCATTTTTTTTGCACTGACATTGCAGTGAAGAATCATTTTTTTTGCAAAAACGTTGCGATGAAAATTTCTCTTTCTTCGCTATTTTTTTTTTTCATAGATTTCCCAAGTTCTCTCTCGGTGATGTATTGGTGAAGATCTTCATTCTTCATTGATACACACTGTATCGATGGCTTCAACATTTTTGACACAGTAGTTTTTCATGATTTTCAGGCTCACGAATGTCGTGGAAATGCCTGAATCACCCTTAGATCCAAATTCGACCCTTTCACAACCAAATTCAACCCGTTCACAACCAAATTCAACCCTTCAATCAACCAAGTCTACCTCTACCACAAGAAATCCCAAACAAAAACAAAATTTCAAGGGGTTTTGACCACGATTTCTCTGCTAGGTGAGCTTCAATTTTCACCCCAACATCTTATGTGTCTGCCATAAATTTGACCCTTCTAGGATCTCTGAAAAAAAAAAACATTTGTTGGGTTTTAATTCTCGACATACCCATGTCGATTTCAACTAAAATACAACCTAAAATTGGGGACTTTGCCCGATTCCACAATTTCCTCCCCAATAAAACATAACAATTGTTGGGTATGTGTTATATTCTTTGCACAACTTACCCTAGTGTCT
>JZKD02S1829207.1:227021-237090 GCA_000966675.3 Picea glauca
GTAGTTCCACAGGTCATAGTTTCAGAGAGTGTAGTTCCACAGGTCATAGTTCCACAAGTCATAGTTCCACAGGTCACATTTCCACAGGTCATAGTTGTACAGCGTGTAGTTCCAGAGGTCATAGTTCTAGAGGTCATATTTCCAAAGGGCGTAGTTCCACAAGTCACAGTTCCATAAGTCATAGTTCCATAGGTCATACTTCCAGAGGGTGTAGTTCCATAGGTCATAGTTCCACAGGTCACAGTTCCACGGGTCATAGTTCTACAAGGCGTAGTTCTAGAGGTCATAGTTCCAGACGACGTAGTTCCACAAGCCATAGTTCCACAGATCATAGTTCCAGAGGTCATAGTTCTAGAGGGCATAGTTCCAGAGGGCATAGTTCCACAAGTCATAGTTCCACATGTCATAGTTCCAGAGGGTGTAGTTCCAGATGTCATAGTTCCAGAGGGCATAATTCTAGAGGTCATAGTTCCAGAGGGCATAGTTCCACAAGTCATAGTTCCACACATCACAGTTCCATGGGTCATAGTTCTACAAGGCGTAGTTATAGAGGTCATAGTTCCAGAGGTCATAGTTCTAGAGGACGTAGTTCCACAGGTCATAGTTCCAGAGGGCGTAGTTCCACAAGTCATAGTTCCAGAGGGCGTAGTTCCACAAGTCATAGTTCCATAGGGCATAGTTCCAGAGGTCATAGTTCTAGAGGGTGTAGTTCCAAAGGTCATAGTTCCAGAGGGCATAGTTCCAGAGGTCATAGTTCCAGAGGGCATAGTTCCACAAGTCATAGTTCCATAGGGCGTAGTTCCACAGGTCATAGTTCCATAGTTCATAGTTCTATAGGATGTAGTTCCAGAGGTCATAGTTCCAGAGGACGTAGTTCCATAGGTAATAGTTCTAGAGGGCGTAGTTCCAAAGGTCATAGTTCCAAAGGGCATTGTTCCACAGGTCATAGTTCCAGAGGGCATAGTTCCAGAGGTCATAGTTCCAGAGGGCGTAGTTACACAGGTCATAGTTACAGAGGGTGTGGTTCCACAAGTCATAGTTCCATAGGGTGTAGTTCCACGGGTCATAGTTCCAGAGGGCATAGTTCCATGAGTCATAGTTCCACAGGTCATAGTTCTACAGGGTGTAGTTCCACAGGTCATAGTTCCAAAGGGCATAGTTCCACAGGTCATAGTTCCATAGGGCATAGTTCCACACGTCATATTTCCAGAGAGCGTAGTTCAACAGGTCATAGTTCCGCAAGTCATAGTTCTACAGGTCATAGTTCCATAGATCATAGTTCCAGAGGGCGTAGTTCCACAAGTCATAGTTCCAGAGGTCATAGTTCCAGAGGTCACAGTTCCAGATGGCGTAGTTCCAGAGGTCATAGTTCTAGAGGGCGTAGTTCTAGAAGAAACATCTAGAAGTTTCTGAAACGAGAACGTCTGGAAACGTGACCCCCCCGAAAACGTTTGAAAGTTTCCTTTGGGATCAATGAGACTCCCCCCCGTTCCTACCACTCTTAATCATAGCCACCATTTTTCAACCCATAAGCTTCCGTAAATAACTACCCACAAGCATCATATTATTTTTTCTATTTTTTTGGTTGGTTGAAATGCTTCCTATGGACACCAACAAGCAACAATTATTTGTTTTGAGTTATTACGATGTGGTAGAAGTGTGTCACAAGCTATGAAAACACCCATATGGCTAAAAGAAGGGTATATATTCCACCAAAGTCACCCAGGACTTGCACCTGGCCATCGAAAATAAATGGTCCCTTTGCAAAGGCATGTTGGCTCATAAGGAAGAACATGTTATTTGGGGGAATCAAACCCTGGTGGAGGCAATGACAACGCACTAATTTCAATAACCAGGAAATCCCTCGTTGACAAGCATCATATTTTTTACTGTACTATATTTTCATTCTATTGAAATTATAAACATGTTGTTCAACCACAAGTTGTTGGGAGTTGAACTACAATCACCCTTCCCTTCCCTCAATAATTCAGCTTATAGGTTTTAAGACAGCTCATAGGTTCAATCACCTGGATGAAGCATGCATGTTTTTTATCCATTTGGAAACAGGTCTTGTCCTGCTGTAGGATTCCATATTATGTTAATTTTCTTATTTGACATAAGGGGTTGTTTGAATTGTAGCTTATACCTTTCAGTCTTTCTAGACCTATTCTTTAGTGGTTTGGGACGCTTATCTAAAGTATCTCCTAGAGTAGCCAAATTTTGAATCCATCTGTAAGTGGCTTGAGAGAGTGATCTATAATTAGTTTGAGAGAAATTCATACAACTTGGACTAGACAACAACCTGGCAAGCAAAAATGTTGGCATATTTTACAGGAAGCGTGTGCTTTTCATTGATGGAAAGAACAACAACGACGATGGAAAATAGGAAAAGCATAAGCTCGGGAGGAGAAGAGAAAAATATGCAGTGATCAAATCTCAGAAGGGAAAGCGCAGTAAATAAATGTGATTAGGATCAAATCCTTGATCATGGATCTACTTTAGGAGTCTTCACTACAGTCAGATTGATTTAAGTGGAAGGACAGGATAAGCAAGGGCTGAGATCTGAGATCTCGATCACCCAAATTTTTGCCAGCCGTCAGATCGAAATAAAAGGAAGGATAGGATAAGAAAAGATGGAGAGTCGTTGGATTTAATCCAAGGCAAAACTGCATCGCAAACAGATCGAGTCATTGATCTAAGATCTTGATCAAATGAACATCATTCATTTCAGGTATAAAGATGTGAGGAGGTTACGCTCCGGAAAAATATCAATTCAAGATTTTTCAGTTTGAGATTTGAAATCCCCAAAGCCCAGAGAGTCGGAGAGCCAGAGTAAATTTCAACCATCAGATCCAGAGGGATACGTGGCAACAGATTGTGAGCTTCGAAGAAATCACTTCGAGAAGTTTAAGTTTGAGATTTGAAATTCCCGAAACCTTGAGAGCCGGAGAGCTGAAGTAAATATCGATCGTCTGATCATTTGAAATAGACCTCAGTCGTTAGATCGTCCAGAGTAAATCTCAAGTGTCAGATCGTCCAAAGTGGATCTAGGCCATATGATCCAGAGGAGACGTGGCGTAAATCTGTGGACTCTAGCTAAAGACTGGAAGTAAGCCTCAACCATCTGATTCAAGGACATGTGGCAGACCTCGTCAGCAAGAACATGTGGCAGACCACATCAGCAAGGACATGTGGCAGACCACATCAGCAAGGACATGTGGCAGACCACGTCAGCGAGTGACATGTGGAAACCACTCGACCCATGCCAAGTCAACAAGTGACGTGTGTAATGTTACGTCACTCTAGGAGATTTACTTCAGGAGTTTTTACCACCAGCAGATGACCTAAGTCCTGAAGTCCCGAAGTGGACATGGGTCGTCCGATCTGAAGAACACTTTGAGTGCATCTTCAACCGTTGATCTAGTACAGTGGAAGGACAATGTAAGTGGAAGTGTTAACCGACAACAAGCAGTCTCCACCGCCTATGACTTATTCAACAGGTGACCACTCCAGAAGAAAATGAAGCAACAATCAGCCTAAATTCTTGAAGTGTCGAAGTCACTTATGATCGTTGATCATGCAGGAGGGTACATGTCAATGGATCATGAACTCCAGGAGAAAATACTACGGGAAAATGTGAAGGAGAAAAGTTTGAAATTGTCGAAGGCCGAAGTCTCGGAGCGGAGGATCGTTGTTGGATTAAGGAGGATATGTGTCTGCAGATCATCAACTCCGGAAGATTGTCATACACAAGAAATGAGAGTTTGAGAATTGTAAGTCCTGAAGATCGAAGTCGTGAAGAGCCAAAGTGTCGAAGGACCGAAGTGCCAAAGGGTTGAAGAGCCAAAGTCATGAGGGACATAGTCCTGAACTCCTAAAGGCCGAAGTCCCAAATTGAACAAGGACTGTTGATTTGAGAAGGACACGTGGCAGGAATCTATGGACTCCGGCTAAAAGCATTCTCGGAGAGTGTGAAGGTTGAGAATTGAAATCGTCGAAGACCGGAGTAGCGAAGGAGATATCGACTGTTGAATCAAGTAAGGGGCCGCAGAAACATTGATTTGGTTGAAAGGTCAAATTCCCGAAGTAGAGGTTGAGCCATTGATTGAGAAGGACAGGTGTCTACAAATCATTGACTCTGAAATATTGGCATACAGAGGAAAGAAGGGTTTGATATTTGAAACTCCCGGAGCTCGGATCACGAAGTAAATCACAACCGTTGATTTAGGAAGGCTAGATCTAATCCATAGAGTTCAGAAGATAGATCTGAACCGTCAGTTCAGGAGCACTGTCAAGATCGTGTGATCAACGGTCTCGTAGCATTGTAGGGATTGAAGGTGTGTAAACTTTAAAATGTTGAAGGTGGGCCGCAATTGAAACCACGGTTTTGGAGAAAGCATACGTGGAGCTTTGTAGTGAATTGTGGGGTGAAAAATGGATTTCCCTCAAACCACCTTTGACCGCGCCTGAAATTATGTGGTCACATTAGAGCATCGCCCAAGGTCACATCAATGAAATATTGAGGAAGGAGCTAGCGCTACTAGGCTCCACATTGGAGGTTATGCATTGAAAAGTCAAAAAACATCTGCGTGTATAATCCAACGACGTTGATCAAACAAAATTTGATCGAAGGGTTGTTGTTTCATCTCGTGATTTCTTGATCAGTTAAGATTAAGTTACACTAACTGAATCATTGTTCCTGAGCGGTTGAATCACTGTTCCTAAGCATTGGAATCATGATTCCTGAGTGTTTGTTTTTGAGATTCTCGACTTGAGCATTAGAGATGCAGAGTGTAACAGATGATGAGAGTCAGGGTTGGCTCACATCCAAAGATGTGAAATATGAAGTCCCGAAGTACTTGGCCCCAAGTCATCGTTGGTGGTCACGTGAAAGGAAGGGGATTAGCAAGAAAAGCTAGCACCCACTGTGAAGTTTTCTCAAGAAGGGAAAAGGCACCAAAGGGATGAGCGTGCAAAGGTTCTCTCTGTAACTGTCAGAACAGAGTGATTATATCTACCAGATAATACGAAGAGATTCAGGTTGATATCCAGAGGAGTTGAAGAGTCTCTAGGTAACTTCCAGTGGAATGAAGACTCATCATAGAGTAATTGACAGATGGAAAAGTGTCGAAGATTGTAACTGCCAGAGTAGCCAAAGAATCTCAGGATAACGACCACTGATGAAGAACAGACTCGGAATAATCGTCAGAGAGGACAAAGAGTTGTGTGTATGATATGGCAGAGGACTTGGCATGATAAATATACATAGAACAGAGAAGAGATGGTTGCTTCTTTTGATAGTTATTCATGCGGATAGAAGCATGATGTGCGCAACAACTGAATCGCACAGAAGAGGCATAGCGCATAGAATGGAAATGGTGTATAGATCATAAGACGCAAAATAAAAAGATAGAACATAGATACATATATGAGAAATGAAGAGAAATCTTAGGTGCACATGCAGAGCACAATACCTCAACAGAACAGTGATAAGACTGGTAAGCCATTGTTAAATAATGTATCACTATATAAATTTCAGTAACAAAGATTTATATCTTAGGGTGGTAGGGAGGTGGTAGGGAGGATTGTTGTCCTCAAAGTTTCAAGTGGGTGCTTGAACACAGGGAGTTGTATCTTCCATCTGGTTGCAACCAAAAAAAACAGAGTGGTAGGGTGATGCAAGGGAGAACCATTGTTCTCTGTTATACAGGTTGGTGCCTGTGTGACTGGAAGTTGATGCTTCCATCCAGTTGGTGCTGGAACACTCAGGGAGTTGGTGCTTCCTTCCAGTGGGTTCTAGAGAATCCAGAGAGTTGGTGCTCTCAACAAGCTACAACTTGTACAGGTTGGTGCCTGTGTGTCTGGAATTTGGTGCTTCCATCCAATTGGTGTTGGAACACAAAGGGAGTTGGTGCTTCCTTCTAGTGGGTGCTAGAGAAACCAGAGAGTTGGTGCTCTCAACAAGTTGTTGCTTGTAAAACAGAGGCGGTAGCCTTAAAAGGAGTTGGTGCTCATAATAATGATAATGTACAAAAAATAAAGACTACTTATCATATCAAGAAGAAGAGGTTTTCTCCCTTTATGGGTTTCCTCAAGAATATATGTCTATGTATATTTCATGTGTGTGATTGATGTTGAATATTCTATTGCTTACTTTTCTGCATTATTGTGATCATCATTGAGTGTTTTGTAATGAGTTTAAAATTGGCATAATTGTTTAAGCACAGTAACAACTGATTCACCCCCCCCCCCTCTCAATTGTCCAACAAAAAACATAAGAGTTAACTGTTTTTTTTGGAAAAACCTTGTCAAGAACTTGACATACTAAAAATACATATAAACCATTAAAAAATTGGCAAAAACATTAGGAGACAATGCCATCCCATGACAAATCCATCATCTAGACATCAAAATAAACATACACTTGTGTGAATAGGCAAATTGATATTGTAAGAATCGTATTTACATGATAGTTAATGAGGCGAGGCCACACAGTCATTTGTGGATTATGACTGTGTGGCCTTGCCTCATAAACTATCATGTAAATACTATGCCTATGGAACTACACCCTGTAGAACTATGACCTGTGGAACTACGCACTCTGGAACTATGACCTGTGGAACTACACCCTCTGGAACTATGACCTGTGGAACTACATGCTCTTGAACTACACCCTCTAGAACTATGACCTCTAGAACTATGCCCTCTGGAACTATGACCTGTGGAACTACGCCCTCTGAAACTATGAACCGTGGAACTACGCCCTCTGGAACTATAACCTGTGGAACTGTGACTTGTGGAACTATGCCCTCTGGAACTATGACCTCTAGAATTATGACCTCTAGAACTGCGCCCTGTAGAACTATGACCTATGAAACTGTGACCTGTGGAACTATGACCTGTGGAACTATGCCCTTTGGAACTATGACCTCTGGAACTATGCCCTCTGGAACTATGACCTCTAGAACTATGACCTGTGGAACTACGCCCTCTGGAACTGTGACCTGTGGAACTACACCCTCTGGAACTATGTCATGTGGAACTACGCCCTCTGGAGCTATGACCTCTGGAACTATGACCTCTGGAATTGTGACTTGTGGAACTACGCCCTCCAGAACTATGACCTTTGGAACTATGACCTCTAGAACTACGCCATATAGAACTATGACCTGTGGAACTACGCTCTCTGGAACTATGACCTGTGGAACTACATCCTCTGGGACTATGACCTGTGGAACTACGCCCTCTGGAACTAAGCCCTCTGGAACTATGACCTCTAGAACTATGACCTGTGGAACTGTGACTTGTGGAACTATGCCCTCTAGAACTATGACTTGTGGAACTATTACCTGTGGAACTATGACCTGTGGAACTATGCCTTGTGGAACTATGCCCTACGAAACTATGACCTGTGGAACTACATCCTCTGGAACTATGACCTCTGGAACTATGACCTGTGGAATTGTGACTTGTGGAACTACGACCTCTGGAACTATGACCTCTGGAACTATGACCTCTAGAACTACGCCCTATAGAACTATGACCTGTGGAACTATAACCTGTGGAACTATGATCTATGGAACTACGCCCTCTGGAACTATGACCTGTGGAACTATGCCCTCTGGAACTATGACCTATGGAACTATGACCTCTGGAACTACGCCCTCTAGAACTATGACCTCTAGAACTATCACATGTGGAACTGTGACTTGTGGAACTATGCCCTCTGGAAATATGACCTCTAGAATTACACCCTGTAGAACTATGACCTGTGGAACTATGCCCTCTGGAAATATGACCTATGGAACTACACCCTCTGGAACTATGAATTGTGGAAATACGCCCTCTAGAACTATGGCCTCTGGAACTACGCCATGTAGAACTATGACCTGTGGAACTACGCCCTCTAGAACTATGACTGTGGAACTACGCCCTCTGGAACTATGACCTGTGGAACTATGCCCTTTGGAACTACACCCTTTGGAATTATGACCTTTGGAACTATGCCCTCTGGAACTATGCCCTTTGGAACTATGACCTGTGAAACTACACCCTCTAGAACTATGACCCATGGAACTATGGAAGTATGACCTCTGGAACTATGACCTCTAGAATTACGCCCTGTAGAACTATGACCTGTGGAACTACGCCCTATGGAAATATGACCTATGGAACTACGCCCTCTGGAACTATGACCTGTGGAACTACGCCCTCTAGAACTATGATTGTGGAACTATGCCCTCTGGAACTATGCCCTTTGGAACTATGACCTGTGAAACTACACCCTCTAGAACTATGACTCGTGGAACTACGCCCTCTAGAACTATGACCCGTGGAACTACACCCTCTAGAACTATGACTCGTGGAACTACACCCTCTGGAACTATGACCTGTGGAACTATGTCCTCTGGAACTACGCTCTCTGGAACTATGGCCTCTGGAACTACGCCCTGTAGAACTATGTCATGTGGAACTATGACCTATGGAACTACGCCCTCTGGAACTATGACTTATGGAACTACGCCCTCTGGAACTATGACCTATGTAACTACGCCCTCTAGAACTATGACCTCTAGAACTACGCCCTCTGGAACTATGGCCTATGGAACTTCTCCCTTTGGAACTATGACCTGTGGTACTACGACCTCTAGAACTACGCCCTCTAGAACTATGACCTCTGGAACTATCACTTGTGGAACTACGCCCTTTGGAACTATGACATCTAGAACTACCCCCTATAGAACTATGACTTGTGGAACTATGACCTGTGGAACTACGCCCTCTAGAACTATGACCTGTGGAACTACGCTCTATGGAACTATGACTTGTGGAACTACGCCCTCTGGAACTTAGCAACCTCTAATCTTAGTAACCTCTATTTAACCTCTAATCTTAATAACCCACTAATCATTGTTCACCATATTGACCATGGTTATCTAGGTTGACCCACAAATCTTTGAACCTTCTAATCAACTAACTCCACTAACCCCTTAGCCACTAACTCATTAACCCACTAATCATCTCTTAACCTAGTAACTCCCAAACCCATAAGCCTCCTAAGTTAGTAAACCTTAACCTTCATTCAACATATTGACTATTGTTGACCTTCATTAACCATGGTTGACCATATTGACCATCTTAATTATATAAACCATAAAACCATGGTTGACCATATTAAACACAATGGATCATTATCCCTTAATATATTAATCTCCCACCCAGTAACCTTAGTAACCCTCTAACCCATACAGACTTATGATTTATGTTGATTGTTAATTAGCATGAGCCAAATAACACAACTAACCATTGACCTCTGACACACTAACCATCTAGCCAATCCACTCACATTTACCCACAAACCCACTATGCCTCCTAAGTTCTCTATATTTGACTATTTATTGATTTACTTACATTCATGTACACCTTTAGGTAGATACTTCTATAGATGTTACACACAATCAAACATTGTTATCAACAACACACACACACACACACACACACACACATATATATCGCAAACAGAGGGTTCTTTTTTGCATTCCCTCATCTAACCATATTTCACTATGAAAAACAAATAAGAGGATAAGAATGTGAATAGGAAAAAGAGTGGAGAGGAGAGAGGAGAAAGACAATGAAAGTAGGTAAAGATTTATCCAAAAATGGCACTAAATATATACTAATAGAAAAATAGCAAGCTAATAAAGTTATTTTAAATTTTTTCTAGATAAAAATAAATTACAATTTAAATAAATTCACACAATATTTAATAAAAAAAGTAAAATAAAAATAAAGTAGAAAAATGCATATTAATATTTACATCTAGAATCAATAATATCTCTTTCTTAATGCATATGTATTCAATAGAAAATGCCCTATACATTATACATGCATATGTATCCAATAAAAAATGCCCTATACATTATACATGCATTTGAAATTTTATTATGAGATTTAATCATTTAACCAATATTTTGAAAGAGAATTAAAATTTTATTAACCAATCAAAAATATTTATTTTATTGTTTGGTTTATTCAAAGTTAATAAAACAATATACATTTATATTAACAA
>JZKD02S1829207.1:251312-269506 GCA_000966675.3 Picea glauca
TACTAAAGCTTTGGGTCGAGAGAAATTTGAAAAATTTAGAATGATGCTTGGGATGACAAATGTCCCTTCGGATTAAGGGGGGAATGTTAACTAATCCATTACCGTTAACTAATCCTACGGTTCAACTAACAGACGATTCAACTAACCGATGGTTCAACTAACAGACGGTTCCACTAACTATTTGCAACTGCCTGTCCGCATCCGCCTATAAATAATGTATCCGCATCCATTTTTATGAATAAGAAAGATTGATTTGTGTTCTTTGTGTTCTGTGTATATTATGGAGTTTATTTGGCCTGTTACAAGGATAACACAAATGTTGTTAAAGTAGACATTGATTTAAGTGTGGCACGTAGTTGTATGGCAGAGCTTGAGTGGTATAAAGAATGTTGTAAAAAGGAAGATGTCATCACATATTATGATTCCTTCCAGAAGCAGAATAACAAGAAGGATTTCAGGGATAATGTGGATAGGGGAGGGCTCCTTCAGTTTTGAGGTGAGATTATTGAAATGTGAGAGAGTCATGCGTTGCTAAGTGATTTCCAATCCCAAAACAAGGGGATAAATGTTGGCAATACATATAGGAAACTTGTAGAACCTTTGGAATTACATAGTATTATCTCGCAATGAACGTTAACATAAACAATCATTTAGATGGAAGATACAATAATAAAAAAAGTTATTCAGAATTGGATAGACGAGAAAGAAGAAATTCAGTTCCAACGCTCAAAGATCCCGCACAAAACCTGCAACCCTCATCGAGGACTTGTGCTCTTGGGCATATGTAGAAGAGGCTTGGAAAACCCGAAAAATATTAAACAAGGCAACACTAAAGGCTACAAAGTCTTGAAAGGTTTAAAGAGTATGTAACCGCCATGAACAACATTCTCAAAATTTATTCAAGAAAATTTTTCAGTTGTTTTCTCAGAAGAAAACAACTTAATGATGTGGTTGGAAGAAAGGGAAGAATTTAAGAGATCACTCTTCCTAATGGATCCCCTATGTGTAGCCATTTGACTATTACAATATATGGATGTGTACATACCCTACTCCTTTGGATTTGAACCTATAACTTCCTGGAAGGAAATACATGTTCTTAACCCCTCTCTCTATAATATGTTTGATAGATGTTCTTTAACACAAAATAATAAATTATGTCTTGTAAATGTGCATTAAAATGACTTCTACTACAAGAGAGGACTTTTTTTTTCTTTCTCTTGTGATGAGTTTTCCATGTTGAAAGTTGTGGTGAGTTTTCCGTGTTAAAAGTTGAGATGGTTAAGTATAGCAGTAAAAGTTATATGGCAACTTTCAAGTTAATACTTATTTTAAATCCTTTTTAAATCTATGCAAATCTATGCTTCTTTTATGTGTGTTTAGCATTAAAAGTTATATGGCAACTTTCAAATTAATACTTATTTTAACTCCTCTTTAAATCTATGTTTCTTTTACGTGTGTTTATCATCAATAATGAGAGTGGACATCTTCGTCTCGCCCTTTAGAGGTTGTGAAAAATTTGGTCGGTGTCATCATAGAGTAAGTATTCACAGTCTCCAGAGAAAGTGAAGTTGAGGAAAGCTGGAAGGCGTTGTTCAGTCTCCAGAGGGTGGAGTCCCCTGCTTGGTCTTTTTTGGGGATTAGTAGTGTCTGTAAGGAGCTTGTGACCACTTTTTATTTCTTAGTGTTTTCTGGAGATAGGAGCACTGCCTTTTTTTCTGTGGTTTACTACCTCTTCAGCTTTAGAGGTCTATCACTTTCCTGCCTTTGGGAACTGTTATGTCTCCTGGAGTTTTTTTTTAGCTTTCTCTAGATGTGGGCCTTGTCTCTTTTTTTAGTCGTTTCTATCATTTACACTGTTCCTGAGAGGATATTGTTTTGTTCTCTAGTGACTACTGGTAGTCTTGGTGTGGGTCCACCATTGGCTGCTGACACATCTGAAGATTAATGAGCCCAGCAGACGAGGTTTGTTGGCAGCAGGAGGGTCTTTTTAAACAAGCTGACTTATTGAGTGTGCCTCCAGGCCATCTTTCTAGCTCTGTAACCTCTGTGGTCGGTCCCAGTTTTTTATCTGGAAACTGTTTTTTTAAGCCTGCTCCTCCTTTAGAGTCGTCCGCGGGTGAGAAACCTACTTCGGCCCCTCATGTGAATGTGGAGCATCATAAGGATGCACAAAGGACTGATCATGTAGCTATTTCGGGTGTTGAAAGGGGGAAACTATTGAACTATGGTTTTCTCAGTTTTCATTCTAAGCCGTCAAAAATAAGAAAGAAGGTGTGAAAGCCAAACAAAAAACCAAGGAGGATGGTGTTGGGCGTTGATGTGGGCTTGGAAGATTCTTGTAGATTGGCCTTATGTGGTCTGGTGGGCAGAATTTCCTATCCTCATCTCGCAGATAGTTCTGTTCAGGGGTGGATATCTCTATTTTGGTTCCCTCTGCTTGAATATGAACCCGAGATGCTTTGTCTTACAAAAGGGTGGTTTGGCTTCATTTGTAAGACCCTTGAAGACGCAGAGTTGTTATTATCTAGGTTCTGGATTATTGGGAGGAGCACTCTTATGTTAAAATGATGGAGATTGGCCTTTGATCCGTGTACTGAATACTTTCACTTTCGCCATTTATGGGTCCTTCTGCCAGGTCTGCCACTTCACCTGTGGAATGAAGGTGCCTTGAAGGCGATTGGGGATGCGTGGGGCGTTTTATTACCTTCGATTCTTCTAATTTGGAAAACTCAGTTAGGAAAGTTGGGAGGGTTCTTGCGGAGATCGATATCCATGGAGGTCTTTCGAAAGAACTGATGATTGAGTGGAGAGGCCGTCATCTTACACAGAGATTGGATTATTTGGGTGTTCCTTTTCAGTGCAGTTGGTGTTGTCAAACATGTCATCTGCGGCGAAACTGTCCTAGAAAACTTTCGTCGGATTTCTCAGAAGAATCATTTCCTCAAGAAGACCCACCTACCTATATGGATGAGGCAAACCTTTTTGGGTTTGACCTTTCTCTCATTGGACCGGAGGACTGTACACAGCCCGAAGATGAGAACTCCTTTACTGGTAAGCTCAAACAGTTTTGCCCCCTTTTCTTTTCTTCTTTGTCCTTATGGGAAAGTTCTTTGGAGAAGTTGGGTTGGCTTCAAGCTTCTATTTCAAAGACCACAGCTAGCTCTACTTGAGGTCCCTTTTTAACATCCCCTGTGGAGACAAACTCATCCCTGTCTGAGGTTATTTCCCAACCTTCTAAGGTCATTGATCAGAGTATCTCCCCTGAACTACCTTTTCCACCTCCTGCTCCATCTCAAGTTCTTGAGGCCCCTGTTACTTTTACTCCACCCGCTCTTACCCATGCCACCTCTTCTATTCTTACCTGTGCCACAGACCAAGAGTATTCACCAGGTAGTAGAGAACTGGAAGAATGGGTTTCCTCCCTTGGTGTTGTCCTGGAAACTTATATCCCCTTCCTTCAGGATAACCCTGAGGTGATTAAACTCTCGACCTATATTGGAAAGACTTGACAAAGTAATCTGGATGTTGCGGAGACCAGTCTTTCAAATCCTTCCTTGGGGGTGAAGGGGAAAGAATATGCGTGGTCTAGGGGGCTTGGTGTTGAGCTCTCACCCATTAAAACACGTAGTTCATGGATGAAGCTGGGCCAAACTTCACCTGCAACCGATGATTCGGTGCCTTCCTCCACTGATAGTGGGGCTCTTAGAGCGATGAAAGCCCTAGCGAGGGAAAAATAATGATCTTATTATCTCTAAATATTAGAGGGGTGGGAGGCACCCTCAAATCAGCCTCGGTTCGAAGACTTCTGGAGATTACTCACCCTGAAGTAGTTTTTTTTCAAGAAACACTGGTGGATGCGCAGAGAGCTAGGGACTTTTTGTTTCTTTTTCGACCTTCTTGGGCTTCGTTTGTAGTAAGCTCTATCGGCACATCGGGGGATCTTTTAGTCACTTGAGACCCACTTTTTTATGATCTGACTCCTTTTCTTACTGTAGGCGGTATTCTTCTTACAGGCAGGTGCATTCAAAACAACCGGGAACTAGCAATGCTCAATATTTATGGACCCTGCACTGACCGGTTTCATTTCTGGAAAACACTAGATGACTATGGGATTCTCTCTATTAAGCATTTGTTAATTGCAGAGGATTTAAATATTGTTCTTTCAGTAGAAGAGGTTTGGGGAGGCTCGCCGGGTATAGGGGTAACAAATGATTTTTATAGGAATCTCTTTTTTACTAGAAATTTGATCGACATCAAGCCTGCAAAGTTAGTGCCACGTGGCGGAATGGACGTCGTGGAAATGAAGCGATTGCAAGAAGACTGGAAAGAATCATAGTTTCTAAAGTTTTATTATCTATGGTAGGTTTATATAGATCTTGGGTAGAGTTACCCTTCATTTCTGATCACCCGTCGACTTTGTTTCAAATGGACATACCACTGAACAGTAAGGCTATTCCTTTCAAAATTAATGTACAGTGGTTAAATGATGAAGATTTCGTGGACTTAGTACACAAAGTTTGGAAAGATCCAGGTTTCACCTCAGAAAGCAGCTTTCAAGCTAGGATTATTTGGAAATTAAAAATATTAAAAGCTCAAACAAAGATTTGGAACAAAGTGAAATTAGCAAATAATAATAAAAAGTTGATATTTTTGGAATCGACTATTAAGGAGGAAATCACAGAATCAACATCGGATCCTACAAACGCTGGAAAGGAAATGTCGCTCCGTCTTATGGAAGAGGAAAGAAATAAGTTATTAAAAGATGTGGAAGAAAATTGGAGAATGCGCAGCAGGGCAATCTGTCTGGACAGTGGCGATAATAACACTAAATTCTTTCATAAATATGCTACTTACAACAGAACAAGAAAACATATATGGGAAATCTCTTATAGTGAGGGGATCAAAAGGACGGAACATGAGGAAATAAAGGATGCATCGTCTCTTTATTTTAAAAATCTTTAAAAGGATCCGCTGTCTTCAAATAAGGCTGAACAAGTTTTGGTAAACAACCATTTCACTAAGTTCGTAAATGAGGAGTCATCTTTAACTTTATATAGTCTGATTACACTAAAGGAAATCAAAGATGTTATTTTCCATTACAAGAAAGAGAAAATCCTAGGGCCAGATGGTTGGCCAGTGGAGTTTTTCACCTTTTTCTTCCAACTTATTGGGGAGGAGGGAGGACCTTCTAGAGATGGTGGAGGAGACTTGAAGAACAGGGAAAATTGTTGGTGGACTAAATGCAACTTTCTTGACATTGATACCAAAAACAAACAAACTAGAAGAACAGGGAAAATTGTTGGTAGACTAAATACAATTTTCTTGACATTGATACCAAAAGCAAACAAACCACATACCTTTGATGATTATCGCCCGATCTCTTTATGTAATTTCTGTTATAAGCTAATATCAAAGATCATTGCAAATCGGATTAAGCCTCACCTTTCTAGATCTCTTTTTGAAGAACAGTTGGGTTTTTTACAAGGTAGAAGAATCCATGATGCGGTAGGTACAACACATGAAAGTTTACATAGTATAAAAAAGAAGCAGATAAAAGCTCTTGTTCTTAAATTGGATCTAAGGAAAGCCTATGATTGTATGGACTGGAACAATCTAAGACTTATCCTTTTAAAAGTGGGTTTTAGATTACAAATGACAAAATGGATCATGTTATGTGTTACTACCTCGTCTATTATTGCTCTAATTAATGGAGAGGCGACCGAATTCTTCAGAAGTGGTAAATGACTCTGTCAAGGCTGTCCACTCTCTCCTTTGCTTTTCATTTTGGTAATGGAAGGACTCAACCTTCTATTAAAATCCAGTTTTATTGAAGGGAAGATCACAGGTATAAAAGTGTCTAGACTGCAAAAGATTCTCCATCTATTGTTTGTAGATGACATACTCATCATGACTCGGGTAGTTTTAGAGGAATGGATGGAAATCGATCAGATTATCTCCCTCTTTTGTAAGGCATATGGTCTCTCGGTAAATCTATCAAAGACCACGGTTCACTCTGATGGACTGTCTGAACATGAGTTGGATCCCTTTAAGTCTCTCCTTCCTTTCACTTTTAGAGATCTGTCATTTGACTTCAAGTATTTAGGCTACTTCTTGAAGACGGGCTCATCAAAGGCTGAGGATTGGAGATGGATTGTTACAAAAATAACAAAGAAAATCGACACTTGGTGTAACCGGTGGCTGTCCATCGGTGGTAGATACATTCTCATCCAATCTGTTCTGGAAGGTCAATTTGTGTATTGGATGTCCTTGGAATCGATTCCCCGTTTGATCCTTGGAAAGATTAAAAAAGTGATTTCACATTTCCTGTGGCATGGTAGTAATGAAGCTCGGCATCTGCACCTCGTCAAATGGGAAACTATCACCAGACCAAAGAGTGTTGGAGGATGGGGTTTCCGCAATCTGTTGCTTTTCAATCAGGCTTTAAACGCTAACACTCTATGGAGGGTATTATTGCATAAAGGCATCTGGCATAATGTGCTCTTGGATAAATATCTTAGAAATAAAAATTTTATAGACTGGCTCTGTTTTCCCAACCATAAGAGCCATTTGGCTTCAAGGATCTGGAGATGCCTTTCAAATTCAATCTCCTTCATTTTACATTGGCTGTCTTGGCAGCCGGGTTCTGGTGGACTAGTTTGCTTGGGCAGAGACCATATTCTAGGTCTGGTGTAAACTCTATTCTCTCGACAGAATTGATACAAAAGTTAAATCATTTTCAGGTTACGCATCTGGCACAGGCCTCGGCAGGGAAAGACATGTTTTCTGGTTTAGAGCGCTGGAAAAGTAACGAGTCTTTGAATTTAACAGGTAACTTGGCTCGCGAATGGGAGTCTTTCATCACTAATCTGTGCGGGGTTGACATCACTCTACAAAACACTGTTGATAACCTACTTTGGACCTGAGGAGACTCTTCGGGGGTACTCTCGGTGAGAAATCTTTACAAGGCTATCATCTCAGTTCAGAATTATCCCATCTGCAGAGGGTGGCGACACAATCTATGGAACTGGAATCTTCAGTTAGAGATCAAAATCTTCCTTTGGCTGGCGGCCGAAAATAAAATTCTTACCTGGGAAGTTTTAAACAGGAAGGGATGGGAAGGTCCAGGGATTTGTTTGTTGTGTAAACATTCTGGAGAAGATTTAAACCATCTCTTTATTCACTGCTCTTTTACTAAATATGTATGGGACAGAACCTTACACAAACTTCATTTAAATTTCTCTTGGGCTGGTAATACTTTCATTGACTGCTGGGATTCATGGACCTCAAATCCTGCGGTCTCAAACAGACTAGCTGCCATCCTCTGCTGGAATATCTGGCTTGCCAGAAACAAAGCGATCTTTGAAGGATTTCTCTTTCTCCGTTTGGGATGTGCTTTACAAAATACTTAGCTCTTTTTCTACTGTTCCTTGTAAACCCTCTGCGCTGAATATTAAACAGAGACCGATCATTCTCGCAAATGATTATTCCATTGCACAGTTTGACGGGGCTTCTTCTGCAGGTGGACTCAACTGTGGTGCTGGAGGATATATTATCTCCCAAGATTTGATTAAGTACAGGTGGTTTATCAATGGTGGGGAAGGCACCAATAACAAAGCAGAGCTTGGTCAATGCTTATTTTAGCACATCATTTAAAAATAAAAAAAATTCTAGAGATGGGGATTCGACTGAATGAATTTAAAAGAAAATCTTCACTCTATAGCCATATAAGGTTGGAAGCAAAGAACTCAGGAATTGGTTTTTTTTTTCAAGGTATTTATTTCCAGCATACCTACAGAGACAACAATTTGGAAGCTGATAGTCTATCAAAGCTTGTGCTTTTGGAGCCCAGAGGGAGATTTTCTTACTATAGCTGGGATGGAGGCACTGCTGGCCCTACCTCCCATTTTTTTTCTGTTCTAATTCTCTATCTTTTCTGAGGAATAGGTTGTGTTTTTTAGAAGTTTACTGTAATGATTGTTTTTTTTTTTTCCTTCAAGACTGTCATTTAACAGAAAAAGTTTTTAAGAGAGAGCCTCTTTTTAGTACTGACTAGATCTGTATGAGATCCATTTTTTATGGACTATCAACACAGTAAGGGAAGATTTCTTATTATGATGTAAAATATATATATTTTAATATAATTTTGGTGATAATTTTTTATTTGAAAAAAACAAATATTATTTAAAAACTGTTTTTAACTTTAGTTTTATGAAACTTTTTTTTATATCTATTTTGAAAATGATTTTGGTATTTTTATATCTATTTTGAAAATAAAATTTGTAGTTTTTAAATGTATAATGAAAATTTTTTAGTTTTTTTATTCTCATATAAAATTAAGTTATTAAATTAAAATTAAATTATTAAAAAATAATTACAATTAATAAAATTAAATAGAGTAAAAATGCACAAATAAAACTAAAACTGTCATAATTCATTTATATTAATATTTAATAACACAATTATGAATATTAACAAATAAAATATTTTTTACAATAAAATATTTCCAAAAGTAATATTGGAAGCCATCTCCCTTTTGCATTTCTTACATTATAGGAGATATTTCCAAGAATAATATTGGAGGTCATGTCTTGCGTATGTAACCTTGAATACTCCTTAAATCTTCATATAGTAGTCAGAATTTTTTTTTATGTAAACTTGAATACTCCTTAAATCTTCATATAGTAGTCAAAAAAAATTTCTATGATTTGATATTAGTTGGGTGTTGGTTTAGTTTTTTTATTTTTATTTTTGTTTGTATTTCAACTATTTTCAATTAATTTATATCTATCTATCAAATATATTATTGATCAAATTTCTTAAAGTTTAATTTCTTAGATTTAAGATAATTCCAATGTATAAATTTCAAATGGTTATAATATTTATATATAAATCTCACATATGTAGTACCTTTTTTATATAATAGCATTTTTATATGTAAATTTGTATTTCTTTTTTAATCTTTCTGTATAGTAGTTTTTATATATGAGGATGGTGGTGGTGTTGTGGTGTTGTTTAAAGTGTAATTTTTTTTAATCATTTAAAATAGATTTAAGATGATTCCAATATATAAATGTCAAATGATTATAATATTTATATATATATAGTATTATTTTTATATGTAAATTTGTATTTCTTTTTTAATCTTTCTATATAGTAGTTTTTATATATGATGGTGATGGTGGTGGTGTTAAATAAAGTAAGAAATTGTTTGGATTTCTTTAAAATGTTATTTCAAAACATTAAAATAAGCATTCCAAGATCACTAAAGTTTTGATGACTTAAAAGGTTAGGAAGGTCTGTATTATGACAAATATGTTGAAATTTGGATCTAATTTGAGTATAAGCACAACATTCTAGGAAAAAGTGCTTTTCTTCAACCCTCTTGGTATAAGCACGACTATTCTTTCAAAACAAAAAATACTCTATAATTATTTATAAATAACATATTTTATGTTTATTTATATTTATATTTAGTTAATCTATAATTTTATTTTTATTATTTATTCTTTTTCCAAAATAAAATATTTTTCTTTGAGACGAAAGAAAATACATTCCTCAAGCAACACTCTCCATAAACATTGTGGCTTCATAAAATATCTACAAAAGTAAAGTTTTTTTTATAACTATATTTTCCAAAAAAATTAAAAAGCAGATAATATACATAATCCAAGAAGACCTCTAAGTTAACAACTAATAACTAAATTAGTTGTGTTACCATCATCCAAAGTTGGCTTCAAAAAGATCAAAGGAGAAGCCATAAATGTTGATCATAGAACACTAATGATGCTCTAAACCGTAACAACCATACAAGATGAAAAGAAATCTAACTAAAAACCAACATAGCATTGTTATAGTTTTTCAAAGTGGTGTTTACAAATCACTTACAATTCCACTAAATATCCTTGCCTTCTAGACAACAATGAACCATGAGTGAATTCTTCAAGGATGAAATAAAAAGCCTTCATATTTAAGCTTGCTTTTATTTTTATTATTAGTCCTTTCGCTAGGAACTATAGCATTCACCTGGTGATCAATTGACCGCCTATTAAGCGGTGTATTTTGTAGTATTTTAAAATCATTTCATAATGTTTTCATAAAACAATGCATTATTTATTTATTTTTAACAAAAATGCAACCTTTTTCAATTTTGTCAAATATTCTTTATCTATTTTCCTATTGGCAAATTAAACTTTGAATGGAACTTAAATCCTTGGTGTGTTTCATTTTTTTTTTCTTTCTATTTTTCAATATTTTAAAATGAATTTAAAAAATATAATTATGATCCTTCACTTTCAGTAGAAGGTGTAATAATTATAATTGGTCTTTCAGTAGAAGGTGAAATAATTATAATTGGTCACTTTCACTGCAGTCTAAGGTGTCTCATGAATCCTCTGCATGCAGCCGACAACACTGCACTGTGCATGAAGTGCACTTGGATCTGTTTTCTCAACCAACAACACCCTACAACCTTCCATGGAAGGGAACGTCCTCGCCCTACATCACTATCGAAGGTATGTCGCCTCTCTCCGTCACCTCCTCCTCCTCTCTTCCGAGTCCGATTGTAACAGAAAGCCGTGTGTCTTATCCTCTAAATCCCCATGAACTTTGCTTCTCGGTGTTCCATTTCTCCATTTGGTTCAGCAGAATATCATTTTTGTGCTCCTCTTCAGGAAGAGCTTTTCAGTGCATGTTGCAGCAGACGAAAAAATCACAGAATAAGCCAGAATATTCAGCAGCAGATGCAGAAATAGATGAAGCCGTAGGTGAAGCACTAGCCGAACTAGTAGAGCCATCAGTAGAACCATAAGTTGTAGCTTATCAACTTGTTTACTCAGCGTAAGAAGCACTAGTAGACTTTGCAGTAGTTGTTTTTTTAGTAGCATAAGAACTACCCGAAACATAGGTAGTTTACCCGGTATCCAAGCCAGAAGCCCATTACCCTGTATCCAAGTCAGAAGCCCCACCAACTTTTGACACACTCCAGGTGGTACTTTCCATTCCCAGATGGAGACCTAGTTAGATATCCAAAATCACCATCAACATGGGTAGAGGAAGCAACAGGAAAGGCACGGGAAGCATCTGAGCGAGTATCTATTCCAGTCTCATATCCATAAGAAACAGAGGTAGGTGTAACATGGGTTTACTCGGCATCAGTGCTAGCAGCAACACAGCCATTGGCCAGCTACAACAGTAGTAGATCTGGTCCATAACCTACAGAGGCAAAGGCAGTGGATCGCCCAGTCATCTCTGTTGATTGAGCAGATTCTGTAGTTGTTGATGATTCAATTGACTCAGACGATTAAGCTGTTGGAGGTGAAGGCACATGCTCTCACTCTCGCAGGTTATTTCTTCAGGCCTTGCTTGCTCTTTTCCTGTCCCATCCATTCCATTTCGAAAGCTAGCATCCGTGGAGATATTTCATCTAATTTTAGATTTTATTGGTGGTGGTGGATGTATCATGAGGCAAATTAGCTTTGTTACTATCGTTCCTCCAGTGTTTGTTAAGAGAAATGATTTAGAGTAGATTTCGATTCACATTGGAGAATCGCTATGAGCTTTGCGTATTGCCCGAAGTTGTTATGCACATTAACAGAGATCATTGTTAGCTGTCATATATCTTTATATGGGTTACAGTTCCACGTCAGATTTATATCCATGTAGCTTCAATTCTTCTCACTCCACATTTTCTGCCAATAGCACTCTGCAGTCTCTGCTAATAAATAGTAGTTTCAATACCTACTTATTTTATCAAATCTTTCTATTTTTCAAGCAAGGCAGGGACTAGCATGTAGAGTATTTTTTTTCTTACTTCTAGCATTTTCATAAAACCATCTATAAACCATCTATATAAACCATCTATAAGGATGAAATAAAAAACCTCCATATTTAAGCTTGCTTTTATTTTTATTATTTGTTCTATAATATAGAGTGTAGATTTTTTTTTTTTCTTATTTTTAGCATTTTCATAAATCTATCTTCTTCTTTTTTTTTATATGGAAAGGACATTTCCTTAATTTGTTCATTATTGTTGATACATTTTTATTTAATTATTATTTCTATAATTATTAAAAAAATCATAATTTGTTTTCATGATTTTTCCATAATATATCAATAAATGATAAAAAAAACTAATAATTATATTTTGATCTAATAATGATAAAAAGTTGGGGTAACAATGATGTTTAATATTTTTCCGTGGATAACAATGATGTTTGATATCTACTCTTTTCAAGCTTCATATTTTGAGAGTTACATATTTGGAGCAATCAACATACTCACTCAGATGATATAGGGATCAAATTTTAACTCTTGGTGTTCTTCACTAACTTAGCACCAAACCCACTTGGCAAGTATTGTCATGGATTGTTTCTAACTCCATTATTGTAGCCACATTGTAGCATTCATGTACAACTCATTACACCAGTAAGAAGCATGCACACGTTGAACTTCATACCACTATCGTAGTGGTCAAGGGGTTTGCAAACCCTTTGCAAGCGCCCTCTACCGCTACGGGGCAGGTCAAGGGAAGAATCCTAAATACAAAATTTTTGATGGTGCACAATCAAGAGTATTAATTCAAGAACATTCTCAAGAGCAACTTTTTGGTTCTTTATGTTTCTCCTCACTATCTGGAAAATAAAAGGGTTGAAATGTTTGAGGTGTCAAGACCGGTTCAACACACTCATGTTGTGCTCTCAATGGATCCTCATGACGTTCTTGTGAATCCCTAGTTAGAATATCAAAGTGGCTTGATATAACAACCTGGGTCAATCCTGGTTGTGTAGTCGCACTTTGGGATGCGACCTGTGAGGGCCTATGTGCTAACATTATAGGGGCAGTTCCATCTTGCTTCTTACATGTTAATGGTGCTATACTCTTTGCCACCCATTTTATAGGGTGCATTTTATTCTTGAGATTTTTCCATACCTCTCCTTGGTCTTGTGCTATTGGAGTTTGTGCCAATCTTTTGCAAAATGACCATGCTCATGACAAATTTTACTCTTGAATGGAAACTAATCATAATCTAGTTGTTGAACATGTGACTAGTTATCTAAAGCGAGGAGGATGGATTCTAGAAGGCCCTTTTTCAAGATCAACCTCAACAAAAATGCAATGTAGTGAACCTTGATAGATAAAAGAGAGAATATAGACTTAAACTTCAAACATAAACCTTCAAAATACATAAATATCAAATCATATACACCATAGACAACAAAATAATATAGAGAGAAGAACTCTTAAGGTAGGGTAACACCATAAATACTCCTTATGGAAGGAATCACTCCACAAGCCATGATTACTACAGAAGAATACATCCAACACGCCTTAATACAATGATACTCATGTGTACTTATACTTTTTCATGAGTATTATTAGGGGTCTATGCCAACTATCCCTTATTATTATATTATTTATTTTAACTCCCTAGTGAGCCTATTTATTACCCATCAACTACCAAGTGGACTTATTCCATTATAATGGCCACCCTACATTAATTATCTCCTTAGGTACCTCCCTAGGTACCTCATATTATCCTCCCTAGGTACATTACATTGCATCCCCCTTTGCATGTTTCATCCCAAAAACATGGGAAGAAGCCATATAATATGACCTACTAAGTAACCTAGTCAATTGGTACCATGCACAAGAATCCATCCATTCTAGTGAAATGTGGACATGGGATCCAACTATGGTGTTTCCTCCTCGATCTTGATTATGGTTTCTCCTTGGGATTCATGTTTTCACTGTGTTATTCTTATATCTCCATGAATTTATTTTAGTTCTCCATGTGCCTCCATACTAGTATCCTTTTTAGTTCCATGCTAATATATAGTAAGTTTTCTAATGCTCATGCCCTTGCCTTGATGACTGTTTCTTCTTCAGGTGGTGTGAGTGGGGATATACAACAACATTATCTATCGATTCTTCTTTCTTGGAATCTTAAACATGATGTTCATTTGAGTCATTTATCTCCTTAGCTTCTTCTTCATTTGTATGCCCTTCCCAGGGATTTTTTTCATGTGCTTATGTAATCACTTCTTCTAATTCAACTTCAGATTCTTCATCTGATGTGTCAATAGATACTACACTTAGTTTCCTTGCAAAGAATTCTTCAGGTGCTCCCTTGGGCCTTTTTTGCTTAATAAGAGAAATATCCTATAATGTAATTTTCTTTTTTTTGTACCAAATTTTCAAAAATAATTGCATGTTGATATTAATTGTACCAACTAAGTCCATCTAAGGATATCCCAAAAAAAATCCACATAATCCATATCTATAGCATGAAAGTTTGAATGCAACACATATTTATCCATGATAATATTCAAAAATGTAAAAAATTGAACATTTTTACCCTCAACCCATGTGCTTTGAATATTCTTCGTGGAAAATTGTTATCTTTTAGCCGAATTAACATAGATGAAGTTATCTTTTCTACTAGGGTTTATAGAAATAATAATATTTCTTGTGAATACATCCATGAACAAATAATATGAAGTTGTCATGTGAAAATAAATCCCTACTGTTCTTATTATCCTTCACAACATGAGACCACTTATCTAAAAATACTTGTTCATATGCTTTATCTTTGAAAGTGCCATCATCTTGTCATATTTAAGAAAATTTCACCATATGGCCACATCATATTTTAAATGAAAACCTACCTAAATTTTCCATGTATTTCCCCATGCTAACTTCATTCTATTTATGTATTCTTCAATACTAAGAGCATCATCTTTTCCTGTGAAATCCATGTTTCTTGTGAAAACCTAGAAATAGAACTAGGGTTTCAAAGAAAATCACTTACTTTTCAATGAAGCTCCTTTATGTAGTTAGGGTTTGAGGTGGCTAATGTAAAATGATCATAACTTTTACGTTACTTATCGGATTGGATATTATGACAAAAATTACGAGATTCCATGACCACTATGAATCTACTAGCATCAATTTGACTAAAATCTATGCACTCTATCAAAAGATATTCAATTTACAAAGCACATGACCATCAATGGAAAAAACCCTAAAAATAGTTGATTTTAAATCAATGATAGCTCTACTTTCCAGACTATGTTTTGTATGATTTGTTTTTTGAACTTGGGGTATTTTTTGAAAGGAACTTAGATCTAACACTAGTTTCTTCAAATTCTACATAGAAAGTTTCAAAAATTGACCTAAATGCTACCATCCTATTTTTTCCTTCAAAATTTTACAACAAAAAAAAACTCCCTCTTTGTGTCCAAGAAAGAGCTTTGATAACACTTGTAGTGAATTTTGATAAGTATAAGGGAGAACATAGCCTTCAAATTCGGTATAAACCTTCAAACTTTAGAAATAAAAAAATCAGACATATCATAGACAACACGAGAATGTAGAGAGAAGAACCCATAGGGTAGGGTAACACCATCAAATAATCCTTATTGAAGGAATCACTCCATAAGTCATGCTTGGTACAAAACAATATATCCAACACATCTCAATACAATAATACTCGTGTATTTTTAATTTCTCATGAGTATTCTTAGGGTTTTATGCCAACTACCTCTTATTATTGTATTATTTTCTTTTAACTCCCTAGTGGGCCTATTTATTATCCATTAACTACCAAGTGCACCTATTCCCTGATTATAGCCACATTAAATTCATTATCCCCTTGGGTAGCTCCCTAGGTACCCCATATTATACTCCCTAGGTACATTACATTTATATGGATAATTTGACTATCTATAAATTGTTAAAAGAACATATTAGGTTGTTCATATTAATGCTTGATTGGCGTGGATAGTTGGAGATCTCCTTAAACCTGAAGAAGTGCATATTTTGTGTACCTTTTGGTACCTTGTTAAGACATATAGTTTGCAGAGAAGGAGTGTTAGTGGAATCTACAAATATTTTTGTCCTTGTAAATTTACTTGCATCTAGTAGTGTTAAGTATTTGTAGTCTACTTTAGGATTGATCTAGAATTGGATCTAGGAGCCAGATGGGGCTCAGAAAGGCCTAAAAATCAAAGTTCTCAGAATGACTTCAAAACAAACGTGTGTGCAGGCCTCGTTGATACAAACCCAATGCAACTTGAACAGGCTCAAACGAACGTCGTATGCTCAAAATATCATGATCTGTTCATTTTTCCAAACATGCAAAAAAAAAATGATGATTGTACAGTCTGTACAGTGCCACGTGGCAGCTGAGTGTACAGGACGTACATCCGTATAGAGGATGTGGCAGGGTATGTTGCACTAACATGGAAAGAGGTTGCTAACATGGTAGGTATACGTGGACCAATCAAGGAGTGACACGTGTCACCAATGTAAGGGTGACACGTGGCACATCTATACTGATGATGTGGCAGGTTTGACACATGGAAGGTACAGTGGCAAGTGACTAGGCTGACAACTCGAAAGATGATGTGGAAAGATGGGAAAATCTGGGTTTAACACTTGGCGTACAGGTGGACGAGTAACACGGTGCCACGTGGCCTAGTCCTGGGCTGCCACGTAGCACCCCTCCATTGGCTCGTTGGTATGCAAAAATATTGGAGTTCACCAGGTTTGAACCCTCGACCTCTGGTCCAGGAAATGACTTCGCGTAGGTCGGGCTACCTTGCCACCTACCAGATGTTTCTTAACCATTATGCGCTAAACTAATATTTAAAGTTGTTATATGTTGGATTCCGGGTGGAACAGGGTTGGGGCCTAGCCCCATCCCTCGACAATACGACCGCACACATATGAATCTACCCTATTTGTTGTTAGTGTGGTTATGGTGGAACTAGCCCCTAGTTTTGGGCTTTACCCAATCACCACTCCATATGACCCGGCTCCACTACTGCATAACGGTTAGTGTGAATATATATATAATGGTTAGCCCCGGCCGATCGAGCTAGCTCGCCGACCATGGGATAAACCATGGGCTAGGATCTAGGGGTTTCACCACAATTAGCACAAGGAGGTTTTTGAGGGTGGCCACATGGGCCTTACACGTAACTAGGAGCAGGATCGGAGGGGGCTAGTGCACCAGCAACCTAACACTAGGGCCACATGGAGGCGCCCAGGTGACCAAGGGATATGAATAGGGGTTTGCACCCTATTTATATGCCTTTTAGTGGGTTTTGAACTATACAATAAGATTTTTGATGATTTTATTCAGCAAAATTAAGGATTTTGGTCATTTTTGGGGGATATTGAGCCCTTTTTTAGGCCAAATCTTGGAGGGAATTTGGGAGATGGTTACCAACTTCAAATCCATATAAACCAAGACTTCTTGGAGCCATGAAGGGGGTTCAGAGAAGGTTTATGTTGAATATTTTCCAATCCAAAGCCATTTTTATGCAAGGAAGCTGTTGAGGAGAGCACCTTTGTAGGCCATTTTTTGGAGTTTCGGTCATCCGATTTCAATGTCGTCTATTTTGTTGGGTTCCATAGATCTGGTAGAACAAGACCAGATCAATTTGTAAACTTGTTGGCACTGTTGTGATGTATTTTTAAAGCTTTGAACAGAAATAAGAAAGCCTCACCCACTGAGACAAAGGCCCAAAGACGTAGGCAAGATTGTCGAACTCCGTTATCACATTGGTGTTTATGGTTTGTTGTTATTCTTGCTTTATTTCAGATATGTATATGTATATATGGTTGTCATGTTTCATTCATAATTCTTCCTCTTTCATTCGACTTCCTAAATGGTTAATTAACACATGCTAAATAACTCAACCATTGTCATTTAAAAGATCTTTTTGGATCAAGTGGTATCAGGGCTAGTTGATGTTTGGATTTGAGTTTTGCATGTTAACTAGGGAAAAGACACATTGTGGTGAAGGCAATATTGTTGAAGAGAATCCATTGATTGGATTGAGAAAGATAAATTCTCAAAGAGAGAAGATGGCATCGGAAGAGGGACTTTCTCGGGATGAGAAAGAGTTTCAAAAAAAATTCTTCGCCATGTCGGAGATGATGAAGGTTTTGTATGAGGATTACTTCAAATGGAAGAGACCAAATATGGGTGAATATTCAAGGGAAAAAGTGAAGAAGGAGAGGATCCTCCTCAAGTTCCTCCTTCACCTCCATCTTCACCTCCTTCTTCTTCAAGTTCAAGTTCTAAAAGCACTTCAAATAAACATGTTCATAAACATAAGAATGAAATTCATTTACTAAAACTTGATGTTAAATTTGAATTACCCATGTACGATGGTGAAGTTAATGCA
>JZKD02S1829207.1:278032-288532 GCA_000966675.3 Picea glauca
ATTACTCTCTTCTCTTGGATTGAGCTATGGGTTTTGGGAATATTTTTGTAGGAATCTAGTTATAGACAATGTAATGAACCTCATCATTACGACACAAACGACGTGAACAAGTACATTTTTTTTTTTTTTAAACGCAAGGAAAGTATCATTAATACAATCAAGCATCACAACTCAACGACGAACTCAACAACATAATTCACATAGCACATAAACATAACGACCTAACATATTAACACATCAAGTAGCTTGAAACAACAATGCACAATCAACTACAAGGAATGAAACGACTAAGCTTAAAGACCACATCAAGATCATCCAAATGTAACCCACGATGAAAGCGAAACATGAACTAGAACCTTCACAATAAGCGAGAAACAAAATCATAATCATGTGATTACAGAACAAATCACCATACGTTAATTCCAAAATTCATCATCATCAAGAAGCACATGACCCAAGGCCAGGTTATCATACACATCTATTGATCAGTGCGTGCAATGATCCATTCATCGGGAATCATGCCGCCACATTGCGATAGGCGTGATAGTAACCAAGGCACAACATAACAAATCTAGACCTTCATCCAATACAAAAATTCAACGTGCCATAAGACTAGACTTAAACTGTCAACATTATATGAAGACTATACCCAAACACCCTGTTGTTCCTGAGTCTGTACTAAGGCTTAAGGTACAGTTTCAAGGCATCCGAAAGTATGGTAATGGTTGATAAAGGATTTCGCTAACCTTCGGTATGGGAAGCTAATGAGGATTTCTGCGTTCACGCTGTCTGGCTTCTAACTGTTCCTGGGCTGCGATATCTTGTTCAACGACCACCCATGAACGTTCTAATTCTTCTCGGGTATTAGCGGTTCTAAGAGTTGTGCTGAAAAGATTTAACGCGATATTGGTTTGGTCTGATATCCCAAGTTGAATATTCGGTTGAATTACCCTGGGTATAGTCATTAAGGAACAGTTAGAATATGGAAATGATTTAACGAGAGGTTTTAATGGCTGATTCAATTTGGTCGAACATAAGAGAAATATTTGTGTGAAGAACGAAATAGGACTGCAAACGAAAGGCCTTTTTCCGTAACTGTATGATTTTTGTAAAAAGGTGTGAGATGGGAGAAGAACGTCTAATTACCGATAACATAAAATTCTATCAGTTAAAGACTCAAATATATATGGAAGAAGAAATTGACATAAACATAATTGACGTGGTAAAAGTAAACACAAAATCATGTAACTGTAGCTTGGTCTTACACCTGCTGATAGCCGGTGCAGAGGAAGGACAAGGGACAATTACCGTAATATGAACTTGCTTCACTATGGTAGTAGTTGCACTAAGTTATAGTGATACCTCTCAATGATGTAGAGCAAAATGAAAAGAAACAAAGGACATAGTACAAACTAATTATGTAGAGCAAAATGAAAAGAAACAATGAACATGACAAACAAACTTGAGATACAGTTGGGACAGAATCGGGAGTCTTGAATTTGCTTTTGTATTGACTTTCTTCACGAGAGAATTTCGTTACAATAGATACCAAAAATTCCAGCCCTGTGTTCTTCTTTCTTTGTTCTATTTATACAAAAGGATGTTAGGCCTTTGCTTTACATGAGTCGGCGCATACGATACACTTGTCCCGGAAATTAGATACAAGCTGTGGCGGTTACGTTTGGCAACTGTTAGGGGTGAAACCGCTCCATCTCTTCAACTCCGTTTTCAAAGTGCGCCAGGTGCTTGCCTCTGCATAGACTCGGTGCATATCCTACATTTGTCCAGGAATTGAGCTATGAGCTGTGACGGTTCTGCCTGACAATTGGCTTCAGCTGAAAAGCAGTCATGGGATAATTGCGGAAGTTGATTTCCCATGTACGTATTGACAATATTAAGGGCGCCGAGTTGTGTGTTGGGTCGAATTAGATGCTCATCAATTTGAGCCATCCCCGCTCTGTCCATTTTAGAGATTTCCACCAAATATCTCTCATTTTTCTCCTTTATGTCAAGGGAGATCCGCTCCATATTTATTTGCTTCAGTGCTTCTGTGTCTCCCCCATCCTCCATTCCTAATAGTTCAGTGTTTATGTTTTTGAAGGTTTCTTCGAGTGAATTCGTCACTCTTTGTGCCTGCTCCTTGCCCAAAGCAATATTATGCTCCCAACTCTTCAACAAAATATTACCCCTTGTCTGTTCGGCAATGGAAAGCCCGGGGGTTCCTGTCGAAAACCTGTTATGGGTAGCTAGCACTGCTTCCTGGAAGACGACCCGGGCAGCCTCTGCACTTCTTTCCTTGACAACAAGGTTCTCATAAACCTGACTCATCAACAAGCAATCCTTTTGAAACTCCTCGATTTTATTTAGTAGGCTTTGTTGAGCAGAAGAGACCCTGCTTCGAATGTCGATTGCTCGAGATTTGGCAATCTCGACGTCAATCAACTTGTTTTCTGTGACCTCTATTTGAGCCTGTAATTGTGTGATTGTATCCCTCTGGTGGTCGAACTGTACCCGACCATCTCGGATGACTAAATCTTCCTTCTCCAGCTTGGTCTTGAGGAATTCGATCTCTTTCCTATCGGCCAATTGGGCTAGCTCTATCACTCCACTTGCTTGACTTTTGGCATCCTCGGCAGCTGAAGCTATCCGAGCTTCAAGAGTCTTGATCAGACGATTTTTCGCTCTGAGCTGCCTCTTCAACATTTCGACCCCGAACTGATTTGTTGTTGCATATGCTCCCAGCGTTCCTGCAATTTCAGTGGAAAATTCATCCCTTTTTTTGTTTCCTCCATCGGTTAACACCTTGAATCTTTTAGCTGTGGATTCTCCTTCTTGGTAAAATTCTCGTTTTACTACAGCTTTCCTCTTTTTGTCAAAAAAGAATTCATTCGGGGGGAGTTCCTCTATCCTTATAGGCGTCATCTCCTCACCAAATATCCATCCTTCGCTGACGCTTCCCTGTGCCGACTGCAACGGGGTCACAGAGGTGATGGGTTGCCCGATTTGCTTGGCACTCTTTCCCGGTGTGCTAAGTGGGTCCTGCGTTTTCGGGGGATCGGGGGTCTTTGTTCCCATCTCCGGATTCTGAGTTTTTGGTGAGTTTGTGTCCTTTATCTCCACCTCCGGATTCTGCTCCTCAGGAGGATCAGTATTTTCCTTTTGTGTTTCGGGGTTTTCCCCCTGCTCATGGCTCTCCCCTTTTTCTGGATTTTTCTCTTGTTCGGGGGTTTTCTTCCTTTCGGGACTCTCCTCTTTTCCTCCTCCCTGACATTTTTCGGATTTAGAGGTTTTCCCTTCAGAAAATTCGGCTTCCTTTTGTTTATCTTTAGGAAGTCCCAAACCCCCCAGTACAACGGGGAGACATCGCTTCCTGTTTGCCTGGAATTTTAAGACAGAAGCCCTGTCTTCGGCCACTAGGGCTCCAATTCGGTATTGCACTTCTGAATAGGATATGGCACCTCGGAAAACATCATCCGAAGGGGAGGATTCGTGCTCGAACCTCTTTAAACCACAATTTCCTAAATGAGTACTTACGATCCTCTGTGGATCATGCCTTTTATATTCAATATAGGCCAAATTTAAGCCTTCTAAAGCTGCAGCCTCAGCTTTAGCATGTCCGAAATCGAGCAGGGAATATGAATTAAGCCGGATAGGAAAAGACGGCCATACCTTCTTCGCTGACGCCTTTAGTTCTTTGCTCACGCCACCGATTACTGTCTGCCGAGCGATCTCACGACACGCCAGCTTATCTGGGATATATTGCGGGAGCGCCATAGGAGGAACAGTAGCCCCGAATACTCTTAAATAAGAGAATTCTTCTTCCACGTACCAGTCTGCGATCTGGCTAAGGTTCGCAGCAATGCCATCCGAAATGCGGGGTGGCAAGAGACCAAAAATAGCGATATGTAGTGGCACCGCCACCCAATTAAAAATTTCATAAATAAACTCATTCGCATTATTTTCCCACAGTTTATCGTGGTACTCATGCACAGATTTTTCTTCGGATGGACTCCAAGCCCACTTCATTAAAGGAAAAGGCGTCAGGGCGCATATCGCGTCCATGATATATGCGGACATGTAGAATTTGGACGGCTCCCCGACTGCCTTCTGCTCCTGGTACTCGGTGATTCTATTGAACAAGTTATCAGAAAGTATTTTGGCCCAATTGAACGTGCAACCTTCGGCTACCCGGAAAATGAGGGGTACCCACTGGACGGGAAAATGAGCGGTATCCTCCGCTCCATAAAGCCGACAAGTCATCATGGCCACATACCTGTAGTTTGGTTCCAACGAAGAAATCGAATACCTTCCTTCGCTGTTCACCCTGAATAAGGCCGAACGAGATACCCAATCCTTTATCAAGCCTGGTAAAGTATTGTCATATTGGTCGCATTCCTTCTCTTTGAGTTCTGCGAAGAATTCTTTGCCCAGTATGTATTCAGAGGTCGCTGGAAGCTTGTACATACCCTGGATATGTTCGGGCCTAAAAGTCCCAATCCTGACCCGTCTGTCATTTAGAATAGTTCTGGAAGCGCGGGACGTAATCCGTTTGATTTAAAAAAGTTTCCAATTTTGATGGCTCATAGCTTTCCTCGTTTTTCGTCATCTCGTGAATTTTACTTCAATGTTTTGATTTTATAACTGGCGAGACCGCGAGTTCCGATCTTATCATTAATTAAGACTAATTCTGATGCGGCGGATCTTTAATGACAAGATTAACTCAATCACTGCATCGTGACTCGGGAGCTTGAAGGCAAAATCTTAGGAGGTTGATACTCTGAGTCGCGAATTTGCGATGAGGCGATAATTAAAGTTCAATATAATTATGTCGCAAGCTCGCGTATCGGAATTTTGGACACTTCAATCTTTATGAAAGAAAAATCCGAGAGGCGATGTGCCGAAAACCGAGTTTAACTATGGTTAGTTTTTTATTCCTGATTTTTGACCATGGTTAATCAAAAATTATCGTGTTCTCGGCTCTCGGGGATGATGAAACAATCAATCCAAAGTAGAGAAACGCCGAGGCGCGAAACCCCGATATCCCTAATCAATGGTTGAAGGTCACGTACTATTCTTGTCTTCGCAAGAAAATATAACCAATTTCGTATTCTCGCGACTCCGGATTTGTGAATTCAAGAAATAAGGTGTTCGACTTGCGAGAACGCGAAACTTGGAAAAAATCCTAAGGACAAAAAGGCTCGCGAAGAACGGACCCTTTGTAAGTGACAAAGCATCATCTGTTTAGGCAACAAAAGTTTTTTTCAGAGTTTTATGATTTTCAGAAGAAAAGGGAAAAGATAAACAAATTTTAAAACTTGAGTATGAAAGTTGAAAATTGCGCGAAGCGAACAAAACAAGGGCGGCTCCAACACACCCAATCAACAAGCCAAACAAGACGCAAGGTGACTACAATCAAACATTTAATTTGTGCAACCTCTAGCTAAATTTCTTGTTTTCTTATGCGGATTTCGTATGTGGTTTTCTTTACTAGCGCAACGACCTAGAAGTACTTATTTAGAAATTTTACCATTAGACACCCATCAAGAAAAACTAACCAATCAAACACAATCTCAATCAACATAAAGCAACCTCCAAGCATCAACTATCATTTCCTCATCAATTTAGAGCAAGAAACCATAAACCCATAAAAGTAAAACTTCTACCTAAATTAAAATTTAAAGATAATTTAAGACCAAACAATCATGGTGAAGATCCCTAACTTTACCCAAGGGAAGAGAAGTCTTCCCTACCTTCTATTATAGGATAGCAATGATTCAAACTCCCTTTTAAAACAACCCTTTAAAACATTACAAAATGGAAGATCTTATAAGTTAACAATTCATTATTTAACATTTAATAATTAATATTATCATGTAACAAGGCTTCTATACTTTCCATTAAACCCACCCCTTTAAACATCATAAAGAAAGAAGCATCTTACATGGAATACACTAACTACAATAATTTCAAAGTGATTCTTAACTTACAGCCTGTCATAAACAATTATAACCACTAACAAGCAACCATTCAGAATGCCATCCACTAATTCTTAGGTTAGCGCCCTGTCCTAAATAATTAGAAAGACCTATCAAAGCGAATCATTAATTGTTGCCCTTCCACTTGTCACTTAACCATTAATTGTCTCACTGCTACACAATCGCATTTTGCTTTAATAACTACTGCCATAACCAAGGTAATTATAACCACATCATTAATTCTCAGGTTATTAACAAAAACATATCTATTCTACCATTCAAAATATACACCTTGTGTTTAACAAGAAGTGACTTGTCACAGGGCTGTGTGCATGCCAAGGCACAACAGGAAGGGCTATGAAGGCCATGAGATAAAATTCAGAGACAACTCGTCGGGTAAAGAAAACGATAGGCAGAGGTTGAGAGCACTCTGTCTGGATATTTCCGTGTTGGGAAAACGTGCAAGCAACAATTACAACTCAGAGAAGCCCTTAACTCGCCTTCCATATTCAAATTGTAGCAGAGCAAAACTTGTGGGTATTCCACCTACGCGCAACGCAGAGGGTTGTCTCTGAGATGGAGCGCAAGAGTTTAAATATGGCTGGGTGAAAAATGTAAGCACAACGCAGAGGGTTTTATGGGTGGACGCACCAGGAAAATAGAACGTTTATCAGCTAGTCGAAGGCCTTAAGAATGCAGAGTTTGCAGTAAGAAAATCACTGCGCATACAAGTAAAAGGAATCGCTGAGCAGTTGATTAGAATTTCGTTGTATATTTTTGGGATCACAGAGATTTAATGGATAAACATGCAGAGATAAATCTGGTAGGGAAACGCAGAGAAATTTGTTCTTGTGCTTGGCCAGGATTGATTAAAAAAGAGAACCACAGCAGTATAAAACCATCAATGCCAAGGATGCCTTTGTAAAGGAAGTGCAGGGACAAGGCCAGGCGCAAGATATCTCGGTTAGAAGTGAGATGCCTTTTAAACAAGGCAAGGAGAGAAGCTACAAAAAACTAAGGTGGCATGGGAACAAGGGAGAGAGTGTAAATTCTAAGGATTTTTAACACAGATCTACTCACTAGCTATCATATAAATTCCTCTGAAAATTATTTTTAATAAATCATTGCAACAAACCTTAAATTATAAGATGGAATAGAAGTTATCTGAATAACATTTCGCAACTGTTGTCTAAAATTCAACTCAACATTTGCCATTAGAGATATTCATATACAGAAATTTAACTACCCTTAAATACAAATTTACACATGCGTACATTCTCCATTATAGAGATGCATATACAGGAAATTTAACTACTTTTCATTACAAAATATACAAAAAATTAACTATCATTTTAACACAATTTACACATGCGTACTTTCGCCATTATAGAGATGAATATATAGCAAATTTAACTACTTTTCAACAAAAATATACACATGTGTACTGTAGCCAAATGCGAAGAACTAGAAATGACTGTCTCGCGCTTGCGCTCCGTCCAACTCCTACTTGCCAACCGCTAAGACCTCACCGGTACCTCCCATCCAACGCTAGAGATACTCTTTTTCCCCCTGATCCCCCCGAGCCACAAAGGGGCCACGCTCATAACCAGAGATTCTAGCTCCCAGCTCGCCTCGCAAGGTCGAGCTACCACTCGTTATCTGAGCTGGGTATCCCAACTCCCACAAGAAAAAATCAGTCAAGATAAAATCTGACAGCGTAACCTTACGCATACCAGATGTGATTTGTCTCCTCCTCCACCATTCATTTTATAGAGTTTTCTTAGAGATTTGTTGTAAAAATCCTCATTAATTTATGTTTATTAAAATTTAATTAGGATAAACCTCCCTCGTACATGTCACCCAATCCCTTAGTTGTAGCAGAAAATCAATTAATTAATTATTCTTATTTCCCTCGCCCACCTAAAAAATTTCCTAAAAAATCTCCTTGGTGTCCCTTTATTTCCTTACATTTCTTAAATGACTGACATCTTTCTTAAAATCTAGTTGAGTTCACAATTAAAAGGTTCCAAAGACTAGAATCCCTACTATGTTAGACATTCTCCTTTTTCTTTAAGTTTCCCCTTTTCTTTAAGTTTCCCCTTTTCTTTAAGTTCCCCTTTTTATCTAAGTTCATAATTAGCAAGTTTAGACATAAACAAAAATTTATTTTTTTAATAATTTAAACCTTCATTAAAGTTTTACTTTAATTATTAATGTTTGGATTTTCTTTACCCCCTCCTTGTTAAATGTCCATTTAGTTTTTTTTTTGTTCACATGTTCTAATTAGACCTAGGTTTTAAATTCACTAGGCTTGGCGATAGTTTTTAAGGGGAAAATTAGTTATTAAACTTTACTCATACCATCATTCATTTTAAGGTTGACCAAGCCCTAAGGAGGCATAGTTTTCTAGGTACTAGGTTTATTAACTTATCAGAGTTAAAATCGCGATGTTCGCGATGTGCCCTTCAAGACGCACTACGTGCTCCAAGGGTGCCACTCGCTTGCATTCCTATTTTATTTGCACAACGTGCCCTTCAAGACGCACTATGTGCTCCAAAAGTGCCACTTGCCTTTTGACTGATTTTGGTAGACGTCAAACCCCTGGAGTCAATACTCCGTCAGGTGACCTTGTGGGAGACTGAGGGCCTCTAAGGAGTAAATACCATGCCTTATTGCGCGCCCCTTAGAATCATCGTGAACGACTGTCACAGTCTGCCCTCACGACATCATGGGTCTTCTCGAACTAAGTAATTGTTAACCTACAGTTCGAGCTACGACGAGAGTGACAGTAGGTTGTGGCAGGGTTGTTGCCACACCTCTCCCTCAATGTCTCTGGTTGTCGTGTGTGACCCCTTTACTCCAAATATGAGTCCAGTCGACAAGCTATCGTCATCCTGCATCCATCAACAAAACATGTCAGCGATTAAAATCAACATCATAATCCACTAGTCATATGTCACATAATCCATAACAAAATACACAACCCCTAAAAGTCCACTCCCTTACTCGATACAGAGTCCAAGGAGGTCCATCGACACCCTCAATCGGTCTCGAGTCTTGCACACTCAGGAAAATTAGTCAATAACACATGTCGATATAAATATCATAAAATAACATATCATCATATCTAAAACAACATCATTAACCATAATCAAAACAGTCAATCATATAGTGAACCGGATCACTTGCACACAAGTGTCCTCAAAGAACAAGTCCAATCAGGTGTGTGCAAGAGCGGAATGTTACAGACAAGTAAGGTGGCAAATTTGATACAAAGCACTAACTCATAGTCGTCATTTTGTATGTATGGTTTTTATGTGCTCACATTGGTGGTGATAGTAGACATCCTTATTGAACATTGCTTTAACTAATATGAAAATATCTAATTCATGAATGCAATTACGACACTTATTTCTATTTTGCTTCTCTATAATCTTGATATATTTAGCAAGGTATGTCATAGTGACATATATGTACATAAATAAATAAAATGTTGAAAAGTAATATCATAATTCAATATATACACATTAGAATAGAAATTCATAATATCAAAATCCAGCTACAATGCTACAAATAGACAGCTCTTCAACTATAATAGGTAAAAACAAGCTTCAACCCAAATTTTATGGGCCCTATAGAGCATGAGCAAAAATGGGTGATATTGCTTATGCACTATACATTCCTAACAATGAAAGACTCCTTTTGTCTTTCATGCCTCTTGTTTACAAATAAATTTGGCAGTGAGGTGGTTAATCAAACAAAGATCGCTCTAACTAATAACGAGGGAAATTTAATATTGTAATTAGATGGAATCCTTGAGGTAGATGTGAAGAATCTTCGACAAAGGTAAACCACATAGTACAAAATCAGATGGTCGGGTCTATCGAAAGAGGAAGTCATTGGGAGACAAAAAAATTCTTCATACATAGCTAAATTTGTAAAAGTTGTAGGCTACCTACCTCGTTAAGGTAGCTAATCTTTATTTGGATTGATTAGAAAAAGAACGGAGAAACTAGAGGTGGGATCCATTGAGGAAGTTGATTGAACCAAGTCCATTGATTGATAGAGAATAACCAACTAAAACAAGATCAAAGACAAAGTCCACTAGCGTATCAACTAAACTAGGGTCCACTATTATGCATATGTTGATGACCAGGATGCAAATTAGGAAAACGACATGGATTGAAGGATTAGTAGGGAGCCTTTTCAACAATATTGTGTCAGCTAGACTGGGATCAATGAGGGGGTGTCTACGTGGTATTTGATGACCAAGATATGTCAATTGGGCATACATCATCGATTACCAAAAGGGGAGTCAAATCGTTTGATAACTGAAGGGATACAAGAGAAGATGAATCGTTGCAACCAATTGTTGGAGATGGACCATATGAAGGCACACTACACATTGAAGAGAAGTTTAGAAAGTACTAAGGCTATCTAAATTTCTTAAGGGTACTTTTAGACAATGCTAAAATGGGCAAGATTTAGCCAAACTTTCGATGTCATTAACCTTAATGAAATACAA
>JZKD02S1829207.1:289488-320066 GCA_000966675.3 Picea glauca
ACCGTGTCATCAGAGATGTCAAAGAACCGGCCATAGCCTTCAAGCATGTGAATACCAGGCCTCACAGGGCACTGTTTCTGTTTCTCTTCAAGAGGAAGATCAAAGAAGTTCTGTGAAACCCGTTTCACACTCTCTAACAATGACAAAGGTATGCCATGATTTATTATCTTCAAAACAATTGAAAACCCATGGAGTCAGAGGGCCAAACGATCACGAAGTTGGTTGGATAATCGACACGGAAATGAGAAAGAAAAGCAAAAACTGTGATCGCAATCAAACCTGAAAGAAACCCCATTCCTGCGATGCTTGGGCTAATTGTCTGACAGTCTTGGAGCGTTGATCGATGTCTTCCAGGCATGCTAGATCGATGACAGGAAGAGACTGGTGGATTTTTAGAGGACGAGATGGCCTCCGATCGGAAGGAAGGATGTACCGTTCAGGGACTTCCTTCAGTTGCCTTTCATGTAGTGTCTGCACGAGATCAATTGGTCTCTGAAGTCTTTCAAAATGTTTGAGAAGAGCGTCCATGGCAGCTGATGAAGAATCCATATTCGTATCAGGCTGTGGATTTCGAGTTGGTCCGAAATCGGACACATGATTATATAAATATTAGCAAACACTGGATAGGGTAGGTACGATCAATAATCCACCAGTAATTTCATGACGTTTATCAATAATGAAACTGGATTTGATAATGCCAATGTCATGAATTCACTTGATATGTGATTGAGTTGAGTTGAATAGTTGGGTGTAGTGTATTAATCCTAGATTCCCAATTTGTTTGTTATCAATAACTAGTCCATTTGAGAAGAAACATTGTTATCCTTCCCACGGATTCAAATCCCTCTAGTGACATGTTTGTTTTTTGCGAGCAAACTCTAGTGACATGTTTGTTTTTTGCGAGGAAATTGTAGTTGAGACCCTTTTTCAATCAAATCCCTCTAGTGACATGTTTGTTTTTTGCGAGCAAACTCTAGTGACATGTTTGTTTTTTGCGAGCAAATTGTAGTTGAGACTCTTTTTCAATCATGACTTATTACATCCAAAGTCCTGATAAATATACAAAATGAAGCTCCATCTCGTAGAAAGCCCAGCCGGCCGTCAACAAAAATATCCCTCTGCCGCTCAGCGCACCGTTCCGCCTCTCCGCTTGCCCGCGCGCCGTTCCGCCCCTACCAAATTCAAAATTCAAAGCGGGAGCCTACCAAATACAACAGTCTCCGCTGTGGAATCCTTCCCCCAGAGTACGAGGACGATACATAAATCTGCTTCAATCTGCTTCAACATGAGCCTACCAAATTGCTAATCTGCTCATCCAATCTTAATCCAATCTTAATCTTAATCCAATCTGCTAATTGCATAAATGTGGAAGATTGGATGAGCAGATTAGCATGTTGAAGCATAAGCTCCGCTTAATTCATCAAGGCGCTGCATTCAATAGCAAATCCACCAAAACTGCACGGTCACGAGGAAAGAAGTTTCAAATTGGTTTGGAGCCTCAGATGACAAAGTGGATACTGACTTGTGTCACCTCTTCTTCCTTTGCGGTGCTCATCAACGGGGGAGGCTTCGGATTTTGTCAGAAGTGGAATGGGAGTCAGACAGGGTTGTCCTTTATCCCCACTACTTTTCGTTCTGGCGATGGAAGGACTCAGCCTATTATTAAAACAAAATTTTGCTGATGGCCACCTATCGGGGATTAAGATTTCAAGACTATCCAGAATCTTGCATCTAATTTTTGCGGACGATGTTCTCATCTTATCCAAGGCGAGCCTCTGAATGGAAAGTAATAAATACACTTATCACTCATTTCTGTAATGCTTCGGGACTGACTGTCAATCCTCAGAAATCGACAATTCATCACGAAGGCATCTCGGACACTGACTTGTCTTCCTACACAAATTCTCTTCCATACACCTTCAGCGAACTCTCTTCGGGTTTCCGGTATCTTGGCTACTTTTTGAAGACAGGGACTCAGCGTGCTGCAGATTGGAATTGGCTGGTGATAAGGATGGAAAAAAAATTAAACCTTTGGACCAACAGATGGCTGTCATTGGGAGGGCGTTTCATACTATTAAAATCGGTTTTGGAAGGACAAAATGTTTACTGGATGTCCCTAGAAACTCTGCCTCGCTTGATCTTAAATAAACTCAGAATTTTAATGTTTCAGGTTTTGGAAGGACAAAATGTTTACTGGATGTCCCTAGAAACTCTGCCTCGCTTGATCTTAAATAAACTCAGAATTTTAATGTTTCATTTCCTTTGGACAGGTCACCAAGAAGCACATCAGTACCACCTGTGTAAATGGGAGATCCTGTCCAGACCCAAAAAACAAGGAGGATGGGGTCTTCGTAAGCTTCCTTTGTTTAATCTGGCATCGATCGCGACAAATCTGTGGAGAGTTCTAATGCATCACAGTATCCGGAAACAAGTTATTTTTGACAAATACTTACATAACTCTTCGATCATTGACTGGATTAGGCACCACTCTCACAAACAAGTTTCAGCCTCAAAATTCTGGACTAGTCTGAGGCGCACCTTACCAATTATCAACCACTGGGCTAGCTGGCGACCAGGTTCTGGATCTCAAGTGAAAGTGGGCCGTGATTTCATTTTAGATTTGGGGGACAGAGCGCAACTCTCTGAGGAACTTCTAACTGTTTTAAAGCACAGCGATATTACCACATTGTCACAAGCATCCACAGGTTTGAATAATCTAACCCGCACCGAAAACTGGAAGAGTCTTGGAGACCTGGGAATTGTGGGAGAGCTAGCAGTCGAATGGAATAATTACACGGCCAGACTTGGTCAGGCCGAAGTTACGCTCAACCAAGAGAAAAAATAAAATACTTTGGAATGGAGGTGACTCGTCAGGTGAAATCACAGTCAGCAATTGCCATAAGGTGCTCATATTGTTACTCTCCCTACCAAACCTCCTTGGCTGGAAACTAAATCTGTGGAAGTGGAACATGCAAATACAAATTATTCTCTTCTTCAGATTGGCGGCGGATCAATGCATACTCACTTGGGATACATTACTAAAAAAGGGATGGGTGGGTCCCGGTGTTTGCTACCTTTGCAGAGCAGCTGCTGAAGACAGTGCGCATCTCTTCATTCATTGCCAGCTCACAAAAGCAACCTGGAACTCGTGTACCAAATCTCTGAATTTAAAACTGGAGTGGAAGGGGCAGAATTTAAATGAATGCATGGTGAATTGGACACAAAACTCAGCCGCACCAAAAAAACTGTCAGTTCTTATTTGTTGGTTTATGTGGAAGGAGCGCAACAAAGCCTTATTTGAAGGTAAAATTCCCTCTTTCAGCACAGTTACTCACAGAACCTTAAGTTTTCTCTCCTACACCCAAACAGATTTTAAACTGACCTTTCTAAGATTGAGTCCAATTTTTCCTATTCATGGACATTTGCTGATTTTCTTTGATGGTGCGTCTATTAACAGGGGAACAACTTGTGGTGCTGGGGGAATCCTGAAAACTCTCAATTTCCCGGAGGTGAGATGGCTCTTCAATTGTGGAGATGGCTCCAACACGAAGGCCAAATTAATTGGAGCATGGGCATCTTTCATAATGGTTAATGTCTTGCACCTACACCACCTCCACATATTGGGGGACTCCAAGATCATTATCGAGTGGCTTCAACGTAAAAGCAAACTCCATGCTACTAAAATTGAAGGTTGGAAATGCAGAATTTGAGACTTACAGAAAAACTTCCAAGGAACCTACTATCGGCGTATTTACATGGAATCAAACGAAGAAGTTGACAAACTTTCCAAAAGAGCCCTTGAAGCACCGAAAGGCATTTTGTTCTTCTTCACTTGGATCAATGGAATCGAAGGCCCCCAACAAAACATCAATCTCTTCTAACAAGAAAAAAAGGGGGGTGGTCGAATCATTGCTGGAATAGTATCTTCTTGATTAACATTTCTGTTTAGAAATCTTCCCTTGGATTTGGAACAAGTACAGGACTGCATATACATTTCTTGCTCGGGGCCATTACTTCCATTTGCTTGTAAAGACAGAAAGATAATTATGTGTTGACAGTACCTTGGTCTCATTGTCTTCGGGACTTCTTCTTTGTTGATGTAAAAAAGTTTATATATCAATATAACCTTGAGCCATTTTTCTTTTGACAAAAAAAAAACAAAGTTTCCATAAGGCAAGAGACCACTAGGCTTCTAGTACATAGCATAGAATTGAGGGTAGTATATCACTACACTTCATAATTGGAATTGAGCTATCTAAATGAGTTGTCAAGATGTAGGTGTCCATTTAATTGTCATAGAGTCAAATGACCACCTTGATCTCCACTTTGAGACAATTCCAAACCTAAAAGTGGTAATTGTTGGTCTTATTAGAGCTCAAAATGAAATTGTTCAAAGGGATTTCTAAGGAATACATGCATCCAATGTTGAGACAATAGTTGCAAAAGTGTGCAACATCTGAGTAATGTGGGTCATTTTCCATACAAGGAATATTTCACCATTGAGATTATTAATTCTTTCAATTATCATTTCAATTTGGCTCCACAATTTGTTTGTCTTCTTTTTAAACATGTGAAACTTGATGATTATGTGTGAACCTATGCTTTGATTCAATTTGATTGCAATGGGAGTACTCTTACATAATGTGCAACTACAAAACGAATTACAAATATTCCACAATGCTCATTGTTAGTATTATGGTGCAACTTATGAATTTTGTAAATCAAGCAAATCCCTACTTAGACATGGCACAATTGTTTTGGGTAAACAAAACTCTTAACAATTTGTTGTACAAGAAAATGTATAACATATGAACAACATGAAGCATTTAGTAACAACACATATACAATGTCATTATTGATATAAATCTAATGACAACTTTTTGTCTCTCGCATGTCCATATTCCATATAATACAATAATTCACGAAAAATGGGGAAAAAAAGGAAATAATCCAAGGGATTTTGTCTTTCATATGTTCATACTCTATATAGTACAATTATACATAAAAATGAGAAAAAAGGAAGAGAGAGGCATGTAGGGAGACAATTTGTCAGGATGGTTAAAATTTTGTGAGTATTTTTTGTTGAATTATACCATTGCATGAGCATGTTTTGTGCTATTTTGTTGTGGCGTTGATGATGTTGGTACACTTCAGTTGCCCTCTTTTGATGCATTTTTTAACATGCACCTCTCTATCCCACTGCCTGTTATGGACCCTCTTTGGGCTTTCAAATTTCTTAAACTTGACAACCTCCCACCCCTACACAACCTATGCTCCCCCTTTCCCACCATTTCCAGACTCCCCTCACAAGTCAACCTCCCCTCCCTAGCCTCTCTTGCACTTCTCCCACCACCCCATCCGAAACCCCCCTCCTCTATATCCAATGATGAGCCCTCTTCTGAGAACTTGAAGGAACAAACTGTTCTATTTCATCTCAGGAACAGGACTATAATAGGGCCTCCTTCTAGGGAAGTTGGGCTTGGACAAAACCCAGACGCTCCCACACATAAAAAGGTCATGGGCGTGCATCTCTTCTCTCAAAGGCACAAAATCGTGCCCTAATTGACATTGCATCTAGTAGACAACAGTCCATTGTTGGGGTACTTAGATCAATGCATACCCCATGAAAATTCTCTCCTTCAATTGCAGGGGTTTGGCGAGCCTGCACAAGAAATTTTCCCTTAAAAGGTTGATATTCACACATCAACCAGAGGTTATTCTGCTCCAAGAAACAATGGTTGATTTTGCAACTACTTCCACTATACTTGAAGCTCTGCTCCCTGGCTGCATTTCCAGGGTATTGATGCCATTGGTAGATCGAGTGGTTTAATTACTGGATGGAGTTCCTGTTCTATTAAACTCCTAAACTCTTGGGCTCTCAACTCTTGTCTCAGAGTGGACATATTTGTGGAAGGCATGGGAAAGGAATTCAAGATTCTGAATATTTATGGCCCCTACTCGGAGAGGACCCCCTATTGGGAATCAATATCCAAGCTTAATCTATTGAAGGTTGACAACCTCATCTTGGGGGGAGACCTAAACTTTTCATTGGGAATGGCGGAGGTCTGGGGCCCTAATGCGCGTACTGATAACCTCTCTACTATGTTCTCACATCTTCTGGCAGCTAATGGCCTTCTAGATGTAGTACCCCGAAGGCTTAGCCCGACTTGGCGAAATATGCAGACTGGGGACACAAGGGTCACTAAATGACTAGATCGATTTCTAGTCTCAGAAAAGATGATGGACTCTCATTTTCAAGTCAGACAATGGATTGGCTTTGTGGGAGAATCTGACCACTCACCAATTTGGCTGGTATTGGAAGGAGGGTCGAGCAATTGACCATAATTTACAAGAACATTCTGTAGTATTAGTAAGAGGAGGAAGGGTTAAAGATTTACCCGGTGTGAGATATCACATTGTTTGAGGAACCCTAGATGTTGTCGAAGTAAAAGATCGTCAACAAGGGCGTTCTAGTGCGTTGTATATTCTTACTTATCTAAGACTTGTATCATTTCATGATGATGCCATGTTAATTTCTGATGAAAGCTTCCTAGACCTGGTAAATTGTAACTTGAGTCCCTATGACCCCAGCCAGGTTCTTCGAACGGTCTTCATTTTGTAGACAATCTCAACATAATCAAACAATTGGCAATCCCTTGGGCAATTACTCTAACAATTGGAAGGAGGGTCGAGCAATTACTCTAACGTATTTTTTTTCCTTGGAAATATAACTGAAGCACAAAGAAGATCAGATTGAATCACTCTATCAATCGACCAACACTGGGTTTTTATCAGAAACGTCGTGGGAAAATCTTAAAGGGCCTATATGGACTGATATCTTAAAGGACCTAAGGGTAATACTGTATATGTTTTGAACATGGCACCATAGGCTCTTGGGTAGTAACCCTCACACTTTTTTCTTCTTTTTTTGAATGTGCATTTCTAGCACCTACAAAATGTAATTTTTTCTCTCCGGATGAATAAAATTACGCTTTTTTCCAAGGAAAAAAAATATGAATATGGTTTCAATGCAGGTTAAAAAAATATGAATTGGTTGTTCAAACTTAAGATATGGGGTTTTAACCCCATATGGGTTGCCACTAAGCACGAGTTAATGGAGGGTTCGAGGTGTCGCCTGGTGCGTTGTGAGATTTCTTTACCTTGTGGATTTTAATGCCCCAACCCCCTTTCCGGTTCATACCTCGCTAACATTCCCTCCAGTCGGGATGATGGCTGTCTGAAATATCTCAACTGGTACCGTCGACCTGCAGGAAAATAACGCAATAGTTATGGAAGTTTTCATTGCAGGAGTTATGGGTGACTCAACAACACTGGCTTATGAGCGCATCTCTCAATCTAAATGTCGTTGCAAGGTTCTTATTTCATTACTTCGCCAACGATCAGAAGGAAACTTTATCTCGTCTTTCCTAGAAGGATTTGGATCCATTGTGGCTCAAAGATTTGTTGTTGCCCTGTTATGCGCCTCTCCTTTGCTATCAACATGCCTCGAGAGTAGGATCACTCCAACAAGGCATCGATTCCTCTCGTGGGGTCTATTTCAGGCGTCCATCTTTATCCTCCTCCTCCTTGACTAACATAGAATCTGTGCAATTTTCAATGGCAATTCGAGAAGAGGAAAGGAATTCCTCTGCTACACGTCTCGATGAGGAAGAATCAAGTCCAACCATGAGTGAAGAAGACTGGGGCCATTCCATTGCTGAGGAAGAGAGCCCTTCACTCCATGAAGAGGTACCCGATGAGCCAATAGAGGAAGATGGTGAGAACAGGGGACCCACGGTCGAGAATATGGGATATAGATGATGGGGCATGAAAAATCAACAAGAGGGGACTCTTCCCACGCAAGGTATGAACGAGCAACCCATTCACTTCTCTGCAGACTAAATGTAACTCATCTTTGAAATCCGTCAAGATATGACAGAATTGAGATTTCATCAGGAACAAGTGGAGGCCAGAATTGCAGAACTCTACGACCAACTCTTAGCCCCACAACAAAACGTCAATGTTCTGGTTTGGCCTGCTCAACCTTTGAACCATGGCGCAGACAATGCACTTGAAGACTGAGGATCTATCAACTATTTTAATGACTCTCCCCTTTATATTAGAATTAGTATTCTTTTGTCTTAGTTTTCTTAAGTTTATAGGCTATAGTCAGTATAGATACACTATCAATTTTGACAAACAAGACAATATTTTTGCAAACTCAACTCAGAAGCCAGAGCTGGTTTCCTTTGTTGGCAACTCTGGCATTCTAACAAATGCTCTGTAATTGTTATTTTTAGGTAATTGAAGGTAACACCATTTCTAGTTAAAAAAAAAAGATATGGATTTTTAAATATGAACACTAGTCATCAAGATTCAAAAGAAATTATGCTAAATATTCTTGAGAATTTTTTTAATTATATAAGCATATAGTAAGATAATCAAATTAATAATATTGATAATAGTATATCTTACATATTTATGAAATTTAAACATAAGCGTTGGAATGAAATGAAATATTTTATAAGATGGATTTGAAATATTATAAAATATTTATAAACCTTAACCTTATTATTCAAAATTATTTTTTCAACATTATGATCTCTATATATATATCACAACTAATGCACATGACTTACGTAGGAAAAGTGATGATAAGAGTAACTCAAAATAATATCATGGTAAATTTAAAAAAAAATGTAATACAAATGAGGTTGAGGATGAAAAACATTTTTTTAAACTTTCCCGTCTCTTAATAATACCAACCTTGATCCATCCTAACCTCGATTCTATCAAGCGCTTAGAAAGATCATATTCCTTGAGGTGCAAACTTTTTTTAGAGTGTAGAAACTTGTGGAAAGGTTTGCACCTTGAGAGGTTTGATCTCTTTCAACAATTGATAGATCTAAGGTTAATGTGGATCTAGATTGGTTCCAATTTGTAGGTGGCCATTCCAAAACTCTAATCTCAATAAAAAAAAATTGAAAACCTCAACCAATATAATTAACCCCCCTCCAAAAGAAACAAATGAATTTTCAAGAAAATAGTGATGATCTCAAGCATTGGTTTCTGTTTTTTTAATTGAGATTTTATATAAAATTCATATAATTGTGAAGATATATTTTGCATGTCTCATCTCTGCTTGTAATTTAATCAAACACAAACCTTTATAAATTGGTCATGTCCCTCACTAGAATATGAAGCACAACCTTTATAAATTGGTCAGGTCCCTCACTAGAATATGAAGCAAAATGTTCATTGTTTATATAGATATGTTGAATGTCACAATACCTAATCGAGCAAAAATAAGTTAGGGGATATTCTTAGGAAAATAATCAATTTTGAAGTCATGTTCAATAACTCCAATCAAGTAAGACTTTCTACCACCCATAGTTTCCCCCAATAAATATTCCATATTTCTATATCTATGTTTTTGTTGTTGCACTTTTTTTTCTTCAAGGTTTTGTCCTCAACCCTTTTTTCAAAATCATATGTTGCTACTAATTTAGTCTTTGCAAGCTATGTCATTCATGGCATTTTTTCTTCATTTTTTCATTTGTTTGTGATTCATTATCTTTATGTCTTCTAACATGTTCTCACACTACTCTTATTTGTTCTTCAACTTTGGCATTATGAAGAGTCTGACATGGTTATGTTTTGTTTAATATTTTACTCTAGATGTTACTCTATGATAAAGTAGAAAACATTGAATTCAATGCACCATAATAAATAACATTATCACTCATTACACAAATCGACATATTTAAAGAAATAACCTAATAAATCTATTATAAAATCAATGTAGTGTAAGGATAAACATAATAACTCTACATCGAAATAAATGCACCTAAAGAAAGAATGTAAGAACTGGATGCATAAGTTAATGCACTGTAAGAATGATCATATTGATGTAGGTGCTTAAATAAATGCAATATAACAATGAACATAAATAACTCTACTTTGAAATCAATGCACCTAAAAAAGGAACCTAAGAAATTGATGCTTAAATGAATGCATTATAAAAATGATCATATTAATTTGATATCAGAATCATTATATAGTTAAAGGTTAAGAATCCATATTCACAAATAACATAATCATTATATAGTTAAAGGTTAAGAATCCATATTCACAAATAAATACAATATAGTAATAAACATAAATAAATCTACTTTGAAATCAATGCAGAAAGAACCTAAAAACTTAGTGTTTAAATTAATCCACTATAAAAATGATAATATTAATTCGATATTAAAATCAATATAAAAGTAAAGGTTAAAAATCCATATTCACAAATAAAGGTTTTGAGTGGATTCTAATAGTCAAACATCTATAACCCACAATATCTCCTTTACAATTCTTATCAATACTCACCAAGACCCCAATTTTTTCTCAAATTCATACTCATAGTCTACAATTTTATATATTAATCACAATCATAACACCGTTTACGTTTATCTCAATTATATTGTTAATTTTGCAATTCTATACATATTATAATCACAATATAATTAATGACTCGATAGTTCGATCTATGTTTAAAGTTAAAATATTTATAATTATATAATAAATCATAAAAACTATGTCTCATACCTTCTTCCAATTTTATTTAATTATATTTTATTTTTTATTACCTAGATCAATGTCCTCAATATATTATCTATCAATTTACATGAGTGTAGATTGTTGGTTAGAAAAGGAACATACACTTAATTATATGATGAACCTACAACTTTTGATTTATATGCATTTAAGAAGTGTCCTTCGCTAGAGCATCCTTCACTAGAGCATACTAATACTAAAACTACTTGCAAGAACTCTCCTCTAAAGGGAATGAATTGACTTATCAACCTAACGAGTCTTAGAGAGAATTGACTTATCAACCCAACGAGTCTCAGAGAGTTTTTCGTTTTTATTAGTTATATGATAATATTTAAAAAAAAACATATATGTTAAAGAAAAACTTGATCCCTCTAAATAACATATTATCTCTATTATAATATTAACATATTATCTCTATTATAATATTAAAGAAACAATGTCCATGACAACATAATGGTGCTAAAGTATAAATAACAATGTTCATATGAAAAGAAAGTCATGGATACGTATACTTAACTTAATTATATCTTAAGAATCATAATTATCTAATTCATTTTATATGTCTACGGTTAAGAAACAATGTCCATGACATAATGGTGCTAAAGTATAAATAACAATGTTCACATGAAAAGAAAGTTATGTATATTTAATTATATCTTAAGAATCACAATTATCTAATTCATTTCATGTCTAGGGTTGAATTATTCCATATGTCTCAAAAATGGAAGCCTCAATATTTTTAAATTCAAGATTTGTTCTTTGTTCAAATAGAGGTTTGGTTAGAAAGAAGTAAAGAATTGGTATTTCTCATGTAAACATATCCACCTTCTCATGCAAAACCACACTATGCCAATATACATTATATCTTTCTCATGTAAATCTACATTATGTCAACATACATTATATTCTTAGTTTTGAATAATTTCATTATATTTTTGGGATTATAACGCACATATTTAAGACACTTGAATTATATCATTCTTAGGTAGCACACATGTAATGTCCCCAACTAGGTTAGGTGGAAATATTATGTTTTCTGTCCCAAAATTGTTATTTCTTCTTATATGAATGTGCCAAACAATTGTATAATGGCACATTGTAAACTTCTTATAACAATTTGCTCAAATAGGAATATTGTCAAACATATTGCATGCATCCATTACACAGAAAATAGATCAGATAACCATGGCATCTTATTATGGATGGAAACTACAAAAATCAATACAATGATGTTTAATGGTTGTAATAACAACTGCAAAATACTCATAAGCATACAAATATAATCGTTGCCAGGAAGTTGCACAATACACTACAGAAACAATACAAGAAAACCTGAAATGATGCCAATCTATGATGTCCACTAATCCAAGGCTCTCCAATCCTTCCACTGCTCTGCTCCCTTAATTTTTGCTCTGCAAGCGACCCTCTAAACTCTCTTGAAACACTCGTAACCTTGGTCCGACGAACTGTTGCAATCCCTAACTTGCATAGGTCCTCACGGGACAACTACAAGATGTCTAGTGGGGCCTTGTAGGACAACATGTGCTCAACCCGTGAGGGTGTCTCCTTTCCCAGTTATATAAAACCTTCATGGCCCCTATAGATCTAACGATCGACCCCCTTCGAAAAAATGTCACAAATACCTTGTGCAAGTCGATATGCTTCCAAACTCTCTCCCGGATGAAACCAAACACCACAATGAACTCAAATGAGGACTTTAGATGAATTCTCCTCTTTGTTTAGCTAGGTTGGATACTGCACCACCGAAACTAAACTGAGATGGAAGGTTTTTTCTAAACCCTAACGAAACAATGGCTCCAAGAGCACTCCAAAATGAGAAATCAAACCATAATGCTAAAGAGAAGGGTTACCCCTCTATTTATTCTTCCTTCGATCCTTCTAGATCTTTCCCCTTTTTGACCAAATCAAACCTTCACTTTATTTTCCCTCCAATTCCATTTAAATATAATTATTTATTTTACTTAATGTCACTTTTAGGATTTGTCATTATTTTAACCTAGTGACACCAAATAAACCTCCTTGATTCCCTTTTTCCTTATTGACTATAGCCTATGGGAGTTGTATAGACTATTAAGTCATCCTCCGTAACGATCAATTGGAAGGGGACATTATAACTCATAATATGCATCATGGTTGAGTTAATACTTGCATTACATCTCACCTACTAATAACACACATACAGTGTATCCTTCTCAATAAGTAGCATTGTTGAGTTAATATCTTTGCATTATATCATTCTTAGGGAATGCACACTATGGTTTGTTTTAATATAGTTGCATTATTTGAATTCAAAAATTACATCATTATTTATTATAAATATGAATACTAGTATACCAATTTGATCATATAAACAACAAAAATATGAACAAATTCAAGTGACATGGAATTTGGTAGGGTTGGGGAGAAGGGGGTTGAGTGAGGGGGGTGAGAAGAGAGATCTATATTTCATATAAAAGAAGATTACAAGCTATATGCTTATTAATTTGTTGCATGTGACTTCTTCACTTGATCTTGGATTCCTACTACCTTGATCTCGTTCAAATTTAAACACTTGCTAAGATTTTAGTATACTAGCCAACATGGCCTATGAGTTTCTCTAAAGCACCCTAAGTAACCTATATCAAGCTTGCAGAGAAAACTAAAGTTTTTTTGAAGAAAAGGTCTCTTTATCAAAGCCTTCTCCTATTCATTTCAAATGAAATCAAAGCAAATGCTTCCCAACCTCGATCCCTCAATTCATATTTGGAGAAAGTGGTTCAAGTTGGTTGGGATCTAAATCTAAAGCATGCAAGTGTTTTCCTCTCATGCATTTTACTCGGGTCTCATAAATTTTGTACTTCTATATATATATTTTGGTACATTTTATAATTGATCACATGTTTCTTGTTGGCATAACAAGGGCACTAATGTGTTGCTTCAAGAGAAATCATGGGCGAGCCTAGCATGTTTTTGTAAGTTAGAGCATGAACACGTAGAAGATTTATACAAATAAGAGCTAGGGGGCCTACAATTGTACTTATCGGTGCAAGTAATGCATTTGTCGGGCTCGAATAACAATTTCGGTCATTTTAATAGTGGGGCCCCATTGTTGATATTAGTGATGTTGACCATTCTGTTATAGGTTGGGACAAGGTTGTTGATGATCCTGACTAGCCCTTTCCAATGCCCAACATGGTTTTCGATTAGTGCTCCCTTATACTAGCTCATGCCCTTGTTTATCCTTATGACATTGGTTATCCATGATGTTTTAACCTAAGCTAACCATGGTTTGTGCTTAAAATATTCTCATAACTATGACCGCAGACAAGGGGTTTTGACATCATCTAACCGAAAGTTTGGCCTTTTGCACTTGTTAATGGACATTGCTTGGAGAACCTTTTTCTTGTATGAAAGATTATGCATATTACATATTAATAGAGTTCAAATGAAGCTTTATTCAGAAAGAAAAAATATATTTCTCTCATACCAAGTACATAGAGTGATCTTTTAATATGCACCTCCTCATTATCCAACATAACTGGTATGTTTTCAACGCCCCTCACCTCTATAGCTCGATTATCACCAAAATTTACTATGTCATCATCAGAGAATGTAGTTTTTCAAACCAAACATTCTTGCATTCGTGCTTTGATGCACTTGTATCTAAGTGCTAAGAATCATTTGAGGTTTTTGTTGCTACTAGGATTGTCATGAAACTACCTATATATTGTCTCTTTTATTTCCCATTCTCTTGAACAAATTATCCAAAATGTCTATTCTTTTTTCTTGCTCGTGCATTCACTCATAGCAATTGTGTATAATGTGATGTTTCTTTTGGCAATAGTAACAAATTGTATCCTTGTTTGTCTTTTGGTTTCTCCAAGATTGTTCCTCGTGATACTATTGTAGCATTTTCTTTCTCTTTGCTCTTCACTTCTTTTGTTTCACTATGAAAGCTTTTTTACCAAAGTTTTGCTAAAATCAAACTCTATGTTAGATCCTTCTCATCAACATCCCTCCAAGCTCATCGAGCATTAGTGTAAGTACTTGATATGTCACATTGATATCAAGTACCATGGTTTTTTATCTGATGCAAATCTAATTTTGACTTGTGCTATAATGTGGTTTGCAATATAATACAAAATATACTTGTGTTGTTTCATCGATTTCATTCAACTTAGGTAGAATCTTCTTATGACTTTTTTTCTATTCAACTTTATTTTAAGAAAATTTATGCTCATCATTATAGACTAGGCCAATAAATTAGTTGTTAATACTTCATTATATATCTTCACTTTGTAGTTTCCCTTCTTTCAAACCATTATGCTTTAATATGGAATCTTGATATCAAAATATTTTTACACATTCAAACTTCAACTTCTCAAACCAACAAATTCAATAACCATTTTTATGTTAATGTAAAATTAAAAATCCCTTGGTTTACTCTTCTTCAATAGTGTGAGATATTTTGATGGTTGAAATAATAGTTTTCCATAATATAATGTGAGATATTTTGATTATTGAAATAAATAAAAAATACTTATAGAACATGTGAGATATTTTAATTGTTGAAAAAAAAATTGTTGTGATAATTTAAAATCAATATAATATAGTTTTGTTAAACAATGTTTTAATGCTAACAAGGAGAGCTTTATTTTACCCCAATCATACTCCAAACACCATTTGTTATCGTTGTAGATAATTAGCTATAAGTAGATCTTCAATTTGTCTTCATACTCCAAATAGCTTTGTTATCATTATAAATAACTTGATAACGAGCTATAAGTAAAGTAGATGTTCAATTTGTCTTTTCTCACAAAAACAATATTTCACATGTTTTCCTAATATGATATTGTCATCTAGCTCCACTATTTTGGTCATCTACCTCCACTATTTTACACTTTATAGTACACTATTTTCTTTATAATTAGTAGTGCATTATTTTTAGACTATTTGATCACAAAACAATACTTCACATAATATCCTAATGTGGTATTCTCATCCACCTCCACTTTATACTTTACACTTTATAATACATCCACCTCCACTATTTTACACTTTATAATGCACTATTGAGAGAAATTGTTTCTAACACAATTGTTATTTTGATATTCTCATCCAACTTCACTACTTTTCCTTTTCCTAATGTGATATTCTCATCCACCTCCATTATATTACACTAATGTGGTATTCTCATCCACCTCCATTGCATTACACTTACATTGGACATTTATTTCTGCCAAAAAGTTATATTATTGTAAATTAAACATTGTAAACAAAGACATGCCAAAAGAATATACAACGTGGGGTTATATCTCCTGCTTTAAATTGATTTACAAATATAAATGGATCAATGGTTAAATTTAACTTGGTTTTTACATCCTTGATGTCAAAGATCATGTTCTCCAACCACTTTGACTTCATAGACTCGAACTAGTCCTCAATTTCACGATTTCAAACATGCATTGGAACAAAGGAATATAATTTAACGAGGTGCAGGCTGCATCACATGGAAACCACATGGCTGATCTTTGTCCTCTCAAGGGTTGATTTTGATTTATCTACCCCAATAACTCCCCATAGGGACAACACCACTCACTTAGTTGGCCTTACATGTGGGCCAGGCTACCATCACAAGAGTGGGCAACAAGCTACGCAGCATTAATGGTAATATAGATATATACATCGCAAAGACGATATACCGCCATTAGTGCTGAATATTGTTTTCATTAAAATACCACTTCTTGTTAGGAACAGAAGTCATCTCCTGGAATACTCTCAGTCGATTTCGTTTTCGATTCACCTCAACTGCCACCCCCAACCCTCTCTGTCCATCTTCTTGCGATCCTCCTACTCCGTCTTTATAACACCAAAACCACTCCAAATCTTCAACACAGGATGCTGCTGACTGACATTCCTCTCCAATCCTTAATTTTGTTTTACAATCCCTGATTTCCTTCAACAGCGCTTCGACACGATCCAGTGACTTCGATTTTCCTCTACTTTTATTATGATCATAGTTCGTAAAATTCTTATCGTTGTTCAGCACACCCTGTAGAAAACCCTTGGCCTCCTCCACCTTCCCTTGCCTCATCAGACAACCGCTTAGATTATAGGCCTTCTTGTTATCTGCCTCCATTTCCTGCTTGCAATTATTCATTCAATACATCATCTCATTCCTATTTCTAACATTGCAATTGAATAATAAAAAGTCAATAATTCATCTCGATTGAAAAACCTGTAAACGATTTCTGCAGAACAGTAGTCATGCTGTTGCATATATGCCCATCCTAAATTACCCTGCCAACACCCATTACATTCTCTTTCATCCACTGTTACACAGAAATACTAAAAGAGCAGGCAGGGTGTGGATGCTATGTACTAGAAGCCGAGTGGTCTCTTGCCTTATGGAAACTTGAAACTTCCTTCCTCGTGACCGTGCAGTTTTGGTGGATTTGCCACTGAATGCAGCGCCTTGATGAATTAAGCGGAGCTTATGCTTCAACATGCTAATCTGCTCATCCAATCTTCCACATTTCTGCAATAAAAACTCTAGACATTAAACTCTACTGAGCAAAGCATATAGTTCTATATATTGCTTAATATGAGATTTGTTTGAGTTTATACCTTAAAGAGAGCAAGGAGCAAATTATCGACAGACTCCTGGGCTTGCTGCGAAGAAAGGTGTCTGAAGGACTTAATGGCCTCGATGGCTTCCAGTGCCCGGTTCTGCTGCTTCATCACCACGGCCATGTCCTTCAGTGCGCTGTCAATGGGGTCTCCAGCATCAATAGCTTCCCAGAACAATGCGATGGCTCCAGCCGGGTCCTTCTCCACCAGCTGTATCGACAAAATTTAAGTACTTTGAACTTTCACAAAAGGATCATGAATAAAATAGCTCGCTCGAAACAAAATGAACAAAATATGGATGAAGCGTTAACCTGAAGGTGTTTGGCTCTGCCATAGGGGGTGTCTCCGACGGGGACCTTGTACATAGCATGAAAGGGATACGGTTTTCCCTGCGCTTTCATGAAGTCGATCGGCTTTGTCTGAGCAGAAGCAGGGGGCGTGTTGTTCTGCGGATAGTGCGGCTTAACGTCAGCCTTCTTTGGAGAAAACAACGAAGACTCGGTTTCCACTATCATTTTCTCTGTTTTGGCAGTCTATTTCGCCGCTGAATGAGAATGTTCAAAACCTTTCCGGTCTTAAAAACCCTACGCACAGTAAACGCCGGTTCGTATTAAGAATCTTTGGATCAGTCGACCTTTAGAAATCAATAACCTTATGCTCTGCAATTCCAAGCCAGGGAACATGAATTCAAAGCTAAAGTCTCAGGCAAACCGTTCGATGTCTGCAACACAGAAGACTATAGACTTGAACGCCTTAAGAGTAAGAAATCTTTCACCGCTGAATGAGAACGTTCAAAACGTTCCCGTTGCTAAAAAATCTGCGCGCAGTAATCGGAAGTTTGCCTTAACAGTCATTCCATCAGTCGGCCACTAGAAATCAATAAACTTTTGCTCTGCATTTCCAAGCTAGAAAACATGAATCCTCGACTAAAGATTCAGGGAAACCGTCCCAAATCTGAAACACAGAAGAATATGAACTTAAACGCCTTTAGATTCCGGTATTTAAGAATTTTTTTACTTTCTCGAGCTCAGAAAAAATTCAAAGGATAAACAGATATTTCGAAACTACCTTTGACCGTTTGGCTCCGAATTGTATTGAGGCTGAGAACTCTGGAAATCTGGATCGGAGACAGGATTATGCATGGAGAGTCAGCAGTCGTTTTTTTGAAGATTTATGTATCGTCCTCGTACTCTTGGGGAAGGATTCCAGAGCGGGGGGAAGGATTCCACAGCGGAGACTGTTGTTTTTGGTAGGCTCGCGCTCTGAATTTTGAATTTGGTAGGAGCGGAACGGGGCCGGGAGGAACGGGGCGCTAGGCGGCAGAGGGGTATTTCCGCTGTGCGTTCTACGGGATGGAGCTCGGTGTCCGACACGTCTTATCGGGTTATTTTGTAGAAGCTTTAGCTTACTCCAAATAATATAGACTATCATACCCCTAAACAGGCGAATGAAAATGTCAAGTAATTTGAGGAAGGATTTTATATTAATAGTCTTAATAAAGACTTATCCACTTCTTTAATTAAACATTTAACTTAGATTAACAAGTAATATAATATTCATAAGTGTCAATTAATTTAAATTTTTCATAATTTAAAATTAAGAAATATTTTATAATCATGAAACTTAAAATATTTAGTGAGAAGAGACTTAATTTTTAAATCTAAGTGAAAACTTTTTAGTTCCTTTATAAAAATCCAATGTGATTCTAAAAAATTATCAAAATGATTAAAAACTTCAATAACAGGTCATAGACAACATTTATGAAATCACACCAAATGTTTATTTGATATATTGCGAAGTGGCTAGCTAAATGTTTATTTGATATGGTGTGTATTGGCTAATGTTATCTTGAATCTAAATCTGTAAGTGATGCCCCTGACACTCAAAGACAAATATTACAATCTCTATTGTACACTTGTCACTTATGCTTTAACATTCTACATGGCATTGCATTATTTTAAGCTTCTTTATAACTTGAATTCACGTATGGAGATCAGTTCATGTTAATCTCTGGTAACAACTCAAGCCTTATCCTGCAAAATATGTAGCTTATAGAGTTCCAGTTAAAATTATCATTTAAATTCACCAAATTGGTGTATGAGACCCCCTTGTTTGTGGGACAAGGGACCCCCTCCGCCTAGCGATTTGACTGGTAAAGTCTACGAAGGTATACATACCCTACCCCCCTCTAGATTTGAACCTGTGACCTCTTAAGAGGAAACACATGTTCTTAACCATCAGGCCCACTCAGGCTGTATGATAATAATAATCTATTTTTAAGGTCACGGCTAAGCCAGCACACCAAATTGGTGTATGAGACCCCCTTGTTTGTGGGACAAGGGACCCCCCTCCCTTAAAAAATCTAAAACATAAAAAAATTAAACTAATTTAATACTTAATCCCTTTCAGTCTTAAAAAATATACTTCCCTCTCATCACAAATTCAAATTTTATAATTTTATAATAATAAAAAATTAAATACAAATTTTAATCTGGTGAAACCATGTTTGCCAAATTTTAATCTTATGCCATGTTCGCCAAATTTTTCCTCTATACTAAAATGTATAGGAAATTTTTCCTCAAATTCTATACCTTCTAATTAATGTTTGTTTTTTTAAGAAAAAACTTGGAAGAAACAATGCAATTCACATCACCAACTATGTTAAACACACATATATATCATCTCCCATTTAATAACATTTTGCATTAAGAGGAGAAAAGTGTAGTACAACGATGTACAAATGAAGAAATTTGGAGGCATTGTAGATATGTATTTTATAATATATGTAATAATTTTTTTTAAACAATTTCTTTGCACTTTATTAATATATAAATATTTTTTTTTTTAAATTTAATATTAATTTAAGTTTATAAAAATTAAGAAAATTTATTTAAAATTTAAAATGATAAAATTTTAATATAGATTTATTTTAATTTTAGATTTATCAAATGTTAAGGGTATAAAATATCTAAAAATACAAATAAAAAGAATTAAGTTTAAAGGAAGGTTTGCATTTTCAAAATTTTGGTTCATCTCAAAGTTAACTAAATATATTTGGGATTACCATGGATAAAACATTTTTTAGTTTAAAGGAAGATTTGCTTTTTCAAAAATTTGGTTCATCCGAAAGAGATAGATTTGGGATTACAACAAATCTACCGTAATATTATTTTTCTAATTTCAAGAAACATATAGTATTCTATATGAAAATGTAAATCAATCCATAGCTAAGTTTAATGTGATATATTTATTGTAGAATATATGAAGTGTTTATTAGTCCCTGCCGTAGGCATAGAGGGACTATAGCGATCGATAAATCGTTGACTTGGTATTAGATTGTGCATTGACCAGAAATATTTCCATATTGTCTATTGTTGGAACAAGGGAAGTGAAAACATCGATTTTTATATAATAAAAAGTATCATGTTTGTCAAGATCTGATTGGACAACAGATTGGATGTCTTCTTGCTGCCTTCGCTATTCCCAATGTGTAATATGTTGGCATATCCAAAGTATTTGGTAGTATATGGTCTTTTTGAATCATATATTTTATTATGCATTGGTCGAAGGTGGATTAATGCTAGCATTAGTTCGAATGTTTCTCTTAGCATTTTTTCTTGTGTAGAATACATTCTCTACCAAATTACTATGTGTGATTTTTTCTTTATTGTTTCGTGCTTCGAGAGAACAGGCATGCCATGCTGCATATTTTCTTAAATGCTTGCACAGGCCTACCCCCTTCGACGGTCCTGACAGTCTTAACTGTTTACCTAACAGCTCTGCCAGTCTTAAATGTTTATTGTACAGATGCGTTGCGACACAGTTTCGTTCATGGTCGGCATCGTTGCTAGAGTGGTCGATCCTTGTTCGCTGCTTCGTTCCATGATTCTGGTTCTTGTTTGATTCAACTTTGCAAAGTTGAGGTCTTGCACTTGCAGTTTGAGCTCTTCGTGGTTGTTCACTGGTTTCTTGTTCTTAAACTTTGCAAGCTGTTGGACCTGTTGTTGCGGTTTCGGGGTTGAGTTCTTGTCATCCTTTGTTGATGAGTAAGTTTCCCTATTGTTGTTGTTTTTCAATGGTGGGAGTCCCTGCCTCGAAATTCTGTTGCAGACCATCTTTGTTTGTGCTCTTGGTTTTTGTTCCTGGAAACCATGCGTCTTCATATGCAGGCTGTAGCGTCCATAGCTTTTTCGAAAATTGCAATGCAGAGGGCTTTACGAAAAGTAGTTGGGAGCTATCAGAAGAGGGAACCATCGAGCGAGGTGTAGACGTCTACTTGTTCTCTTTTTGCTGAGTAAAGTTATGGTTTTATTTATTTGTGTTCTTTCTCCTGTTTGGTTCAGTTTTCAGTGTCGATCTGTTTTCTTCTCATCTTCTATGGGGACTAGGGGGAATTCAAGTTGAGAAGAAGAAAGTTGAAAGATACATACGGGGATTGGTACCCTATTTTGCTTTCCTTTTTTTATTTTGCTACCTCTTTTTTTTTTCCCTTGCTTTTCTCTGTTTTCATAGAAACTGAAAGTATGTAGCAAATAGCTTGAAAATGACAGTTGAAGAGATGAAAAAATTAATAGATGTTGAGTAGTATGAAATAGATACACAGTCCATTATACATGACAACATTGACGTGGTTTTGCATAGCAATGGGCTTTTTAGATTGGATGCATTCTCGTATACTGTTGGGGATTTCCTTTTCGATACATTCCAGGTTCTATTGCATTTCCGCTATTCGTCGACCGAGCTGTGCAATGGATTGATAGATTATTTCTTGACCTGTTTTAAAAATGGCGATGTTGAGGCTTTGCAGTCGTATGAGTACGAGCTGGAATCCGATTTTCTTCTGCAGTTGCATGGAATACATGATGTCGCTACGTATTTTTCAAAGATGTGGTTGTCTACATCTCCAGTTCTACCTGCACATGAGAGGAGACTTTAGGGAGATACATTTTGTATACGGTGGCTGTCTAACTGGCTGAATATATCAGTTGGCATATGGTCATTGACAAAAAAAATAAGATATCTACTATTCAACAAAAATGCATCTGACAATCCATATTGCATCTTGTTCCATGATGCCAATGCCCTCAGTGGCCATTATGAACCACTGCTATACAGAAAAATGTCCATATTCAATATAGAAGGTCCTTGTATTTACTTGTTCGTTATTTGCAAAGACCTTCAATCACAATGGAAACGGATTTTGCATGGCATAGATTTCCATGGTTTACAGCTGGCAACAAATGTTGTCTCTAGCTGTGGAGATAGTCTGTTCAATGCAATTTGTTGTTTGGTGGCAGCGGGGTTCGATGTTTAGTTGTTGCGGCTTTACACTGTACAGTCCTTTTGCAATGCGATTATAGGTAACAGCCAACAGGCTTTTAGGTGCTTGAATCAACACCTTTGCCCATATCTCGTAGAAAATATGTCGGCAGTTGGAAGTTGGCAGGAATACCTTGTGAACATGGCACTTCCATATGAAAAAAGGAATATGGAGGGTTGCAGATTCTGTTTGCAATGGTTGTCTATGATATTCAAGGTGAATATCCAGGTGTGGTCGCCCTTGCCATATGGAACTATCCATTCCTGGGGTACTGATTCAAATTACGATCGAACAATTGACATCCTTTCATTGAAAATAGATACAACACGTATCCATTATGAACCTTTGCTTGGACATATCGGTAGTTCAGGGTTGATTGTCCATGCCACCCAAACGACATTGAATCTGCATAGGTGTGGAATGCTTTTTAGTGAAAAAGAAACTCCTCTCGGTTGCGATATGGGCAGACAGGGCTTGAACAAAACAAACATGCATAAAATTCATGACAGTTGTGATGAGGCCATAGAGGGCTTAAACAAAAAAAATAGAGTAAGTTATCGCAATTTGAAAAAAATTATTCGTCAAATTCGTCTGACTTGTGATAAGGCCATAAGGGCCTTGAACAAAAAACGTAAACTATTTTCTGAGAAGCTGGGTGAGAGTGAAATTCATCCCAGTTGCCACCATATCATCCTGCCCTTGGGCAAGAAACATAGAGTAAGTTACCACAACTTGAAAAAAGTCATGCGCGAGAGAAAAAAATACATTGCTACACTTCCTTTTAGGGAGAAACTCACATATCACAATGTAAAGAAATTTGTTTGTGCCGAACATAACATAAACATGTGTGATCGCATATCCTAGAATGGTCATGCAACTGTTCCAGTTCATGGTCTACAAGCAACACCATGCAGTAGTAGCAATGAAAACCAGGAAACAGTTTCTACCCATACTTCCCTGCAAAAGAAAAATGCAAGACAGACCTACATGAAACAAATGAAATACACTCCTTCCATTACATGTGCAATTTGTGAACAATTGAATTTTTTTAAAAACAATAAGTCTTTCACGCCTGATTTGCAAGCAGAATACCTTCGTTTGACAGTGCACGATAAACCATTTTCCAATGGGAAAGTTTGTCTTCCGTGCAAACGATCGCTTGAAAATGGAAAAATGCCACAGTTTGCAACCCCTAACTGAATAAGATGTAATACACCACTAGCAGATGTAAGTGCACTTACGGAACTTGAGGAGAGACTTGTGTCTCTGCAAATTGCATTTGCTCAAATCATACCTTGGGGCTATAAACCACCCCAGATGGGCTTAACATGATGAATTATTAATGTGCCTGTTCAGCTAGATGTTGTGCAAAAAGCATTGCCACAATTCATTAACGATACAATTACAATCGATGTGGCTCTGAAAAGATGCTTGCGATACAAAAATGCCTATCAGACAGGCAAAGTGTGTGTGCATGCTATTATGAAAGCATTAAAGGAATTATGTTCCAGGGCCCTGTACAAAGCAAAGAACATTTGTATAAATGGCAACTCGAACAATGTTCTCGCAGAAGAACATGGCAACTCTGCAGACACTCTCGAAAATCCTAGTGATTTTGATACAAGTGATGAATCAGAGAATGAAACACCTGTTGAAACATTGGTGCATGGATTCACTGATTCACAGTGCATTCATGACTTGCAAGACAAAATTGTCAAAATTGCACCTATTGAGGGGCATCGTCCACTTGAAATATTCAAGGACAAATTCGCTAAGGAAATGAACTTTCCAACACTCTTCTATGGAGATCCACGTGGCACTGATATTACAACGATTCAGTTATCATAAAATAGTCCGATGGGAGCTGCTACATTCAAGCAGTTACTTCTCCTGTCACATAAGAAATTTGTTTTTCAAAACAATGCGCATAATAATAGAGCAAGCTCTGTCGTGCATGTGGGTCCGAATAAGAAAAGGCCAATTACAAGGAAGAAATTTGTTGGCCAAGTATGTGAAGTACAAAGTAAACCTAGAAAAAATTCTGAAATCTGATATTGGATACATAGATTTCAAAAACATCTGCACCTCTCCTGACTATTTGTAGCAAAACAAAAAAAATATTTTTTCAATGATCCAGCAATTGGGCCCGCCAACATTTTTCGTCACATTTACAAGTGCATAGCATTATTGGGATCCATTGGTGGCTGCCATATCTGACTTGCATAGGAACAAGAAACATAAAAAAGAAACCGATACACTAGAAAATAACGACATTGACTACCTCATAAGAAAAGACCCGGTGACATGTACTCACTACTATAGACATAGAATAAATGATTTGAGACAATTGATATGCCATGATGAAACATTTTTCAGAAAAATATCGGACTACTTTTTTGTGACTGAATTCCAGAATAGGGGAAATGAACATGACCGCGCACTGTTGTGGATAGAGGGTGCACCCGTCTATGGAGCTAATAACGATTCAGAGATCGAACAATTTGTGGATAAATACATAACATGCAACACAAATCATTTGGATTTAGAACTTGCGAAAGTCCATAGACATTACCATACAAGAAGTTGTAGAAAACGAAAAAACTCGCATTGCAGATACAACTTTCCCATGCAACCAATGAGAGCTACAAGAATCATAGAACCCGTTAGTTTAGAGGACAATGTTGTTGTTGAGAAATCTAAATCCTTGTTCGCATTTCTAGAACAAGGAGGATTTGACGAAAATATGAGCTTTGATGCCTTCTTGACACAGGTAAATCTATCAGAAGATGAGTACATCCAAGCCATACAATGTACACTTAGGCAACCAACACTTTTCCTTAAACGAAAACTCTCCCATATTTGGAACAAAAGTTTCTCCAAGGACATGCCAGTTATGTGGAAAGAAAACACAGATGCGTAGTATGTGCTGAATGCATATGCTGCAGCATCATACTGTACCTCGTATATGACGAAGATTAACAAATCTATGACAAGTGCATTCAGAAAAATACGCAAAGAACATGAAAGAGTCATATTGATTCCATACAAATGATACGCACACTTGGCAATACATTGCTTAATCTTCAACAACTGTCTGCTCAGCAAGCAATTCACATTGCACTTTCCTTGCCCCTCACTTGTAGTTCAAGAAAATTGTCTTCATAAACACATCTCCACTTGAAAAACACACATTTGTGCGTAAACCACCGGTTTTGCTACAACAAGAGCCTGACAATTCAGAGGATGTGGTATGTCACTCTATTATTGATTATTACGTCCAACGTCCATCTCCTATTAGGCATATCTGCTTAGCAGAATTCATATCGCATTACAAAAAAAATGGTGCACCCATATCAAAAAGAAAAAAACCCTCTGTGATACGATTTGTCAAATACAATAAACATTGTGACTATGAAAACTATTGTAGAGAAAAACTGTTGTTGTACGTTCCGTTCGATGAAAACGAAGACACATTGATACATAACTTCTCTACATGGGAGGCTGCGTATGTTGCGTCTGAGAGTATAGTGCACATCAATGAAGCTAGATTTACCTACAATGTTAATCCAACATGGGGCGATCTAGAAGTTGCACTTAATGACCTAGAAAACCTTGGTGATCATGATGAGACATTTAGAAACCCAAAAACAAACACAACTCCTTCCGAGTCCTATGACTTACAAGTGGATTTGCCTCGTCCTCCAGCGGCTGGAAGTGAAAAACATTTCAATCTTGGTTTTCAAGTTACAAAACATCCTTTCCTAATTGAAAATAATGAATACCATAGAATAAGACGTCTGTTGAATCACAGACAACAAACAATTCTAAAGGACATTGCTCTTAAAAAATGCTTGAACATGAACAGTCTTGTGCACGTGTTCCTTATAGGCGGAGCAGGAACATGCAAGACATTCACAGCGAAAGCATTGTTCCAAATGCTTATACGACTCTATGATTCAAACAATCTGATCCTATGAAACCAAAGGGCCTAATAGTTGCATACACAGGAAAAGTTTCATACAATGCTGGTGGAAGAACAATCCACTCTGCATTTTTAATGCCTTTTAACAAGTCACTGTTTCTTCCACTTAGCAAGGAAATGTTGGATACATTATCTAAGCTTTATGAGGAACTCCAACTTGTCTTTATAGATGAAGCATCTTTGATTGGGAGTCGGTTCTTGTATTCCATTGACAATTGACTAAGAAGCATAAAACATGTGCAGATGAAATACTTTGGAAACATTGACATGATATTCTGTGGGGATCTTTACCAGGCACAACCCAACCAAGATTCTTTGATATTTGAACAAGCTACCGTTAACATGGAAACAATCACCCATGACTTCTGGAGAGACAATAATAAATGCTTTGAGTTGCATACTACAATGCGCCAGAAAGATGAAACATTCATTGCAATTCTGAATAGAATGCGCACAAACAACCAAACATATGATGATTTGACCTATATCAATTTGAGGTGCTTACGACCTGCACCAACAGACCCAACATTCCCTTACCTATTCTATAGAAATAAGGATGTTGCAAAGCATAACAACCACATGCTTTTTCTCATGCCTGGCGATGATATCATCATCAATTTGATTGACCTGGAAGAAGACAACCATGGAAATGTGCCACGTCATGAACATTCAGTCACTTTACCTTTGCAGCTTGTCCTCAAATTAGAAATGCTGGTTGGAATATATGCCTGCAACTATGATTCATAGGATGGCTTGATGAATGGTGCAGATGGAATACTAAAAGGCTATACGAAGACATAAAAAGTGGATGTCCTGGATTAAGTTCCATGAACCGCATATAGGCAAGCGAAAAGCAAGAAAGTTGTCTTATCTATATAATTCAAACACTGGAAGCGCTTGGACACCTATTTTGAAAATATCGAAGCCAGTATCGACATCAGCAAAGATAGGTCGACTGAAGATTCAAAACAGTTTTTGATTAAACTTGCATGTGCACGTATAGTCCACAGATCACAAGGACTAACACTTGATAATGTTGCATTTCATCCTGCTAGAATTCACATACATGGACTTGTATACACAACACTGTCCCGTGTCAGAAGCATAGACTCCTTGTCTTTACTAAGTCCTCTCACAAAAGGTAACTTCAAAGTGAAACAAAAAGTTGATATTGAAATGGAACGACTCAGGACCACTGCAAAATGGCAACTGCATTATGATTACCAATCCATACAAACAAATTCATCTGTATCAATTCTCTCTCTTAACACACGCAGCTTAAATGCACACATGGATGATATACTGAATGACTATGATATAATGCAATCCGATATTCTGTGCTTGCAGGAAACACACATGGATTTATGCATGCAAAACAAACAATTCCCAAATCACAATTGCATATCAAGTTACATTACACATGGGGTGATGATACTGGTGAAAAAACATGTACCAATTTTGGACCATATACATATCGAAGAAAAGAATGTTGAACTGGTGCTTGCAATTTTTTTTCCCATGAAACAAAAGTTGCAATACTGAATCTGTATGATGCTCCCCATGCATCGTTCTCCAACATAGTGCATGTTATTTCCAATGCATTGGGCCATTTCCATCTGAACAGACCCATTGTACTTGTAGGAGATTTCAATATTGACATGCTACAAAATACTGGCATAACAAAAGAATTGGAAAACTACATGTGCAAATACAGTCTCAGCTTTCTTTTGAACAACACAGGCCATCTGCAAAACGCACTTATTGACCATGTCTGGTCCAATGTGCCCATTCCTCAATACAATATGTTTGTCTTAAACACATATTGGTCTGATCACGATACAATTGGTATTGCACTTGAATTATGACATATACATCAAACTTATTGCAAACTCATATTTTTATGTTTCAAAGCATATCTGTATTTCTACACATATTGTTCTAGTGATCATACAGACGATGTTCTACTCGAATTATAAAATATACATTGTGGAAAAAAAAAGGTACAACCTCCCAAAAACTATTTGTGACTCTATTCATCTTATTCTATTTTTTTTTTTTGTATATGTACATAGTAGCTGCCTTTTTCTTAACATCTGAACTTATGTTCATATCCCTTTTGTTTTGTACTTTTGTTGATAGAAACAGACAGGAAAACTATACGGCGCAAAGAAATCCTACCCAGAGATGTAGAAGAATCCATGCAAAGGTGCATTCTTTTTCTGCCCGTGTTCTATAGTAAAAAAAATTGCGTTTACTTTCTCTGTATTTGTCAAACTTGTTTGCAGCTATGCTTTTTTTTTTTTTGCGCCTAGAGGCCGCTACCCTGCACGTTCGCCATCCAACAGAAATGCAATGTCGAGTCAGCCAGCTCGCAAGTCCACTTGTCAATTTGTATATCGCCCAACTACGAGTGCTATTTGCAGGACGCAGAACATTAGAGGCATAATATACAACCCACAAGTGCGCAATCCAAATAAGGGGCTAAGTATGGAATAAGGGATTTGTGCATATTTGGTATGTAGTGCTCGGTTCTGGGAGTCCGCCAGCCCTGGAATCTGTCAATTTGTATATCGCAGAAATCAGTAGAAGTAGAATGTTTAGTCGGCCAACTCCCAAATCTGCTTGTCAATTGACAAATGTTGAGCCGACCAACCCGCAAATCCACTTGTCAATTTATTATCATAAGCTATTTGTAAGGCACCGAACAATAGAGGCCCGTTTTTAACCCCGCCAGCCCGAGAACCCGCGATCCAGAAACTGTACATGGTCTATAAAATCTCATCCACCTCGCAAGTCCGCTTGCCAATTTGTATATCACGGAACTGTATGTGCTATTTGTAGAACACATAACAATAGAGGCCTATTTTTTGACCCCTCCCGCCCGAGAACCCGCAAGTATGGAATGCGATATCGGTACATGGTCTATAAAATCTCATGTCCATACTTTATAAAGGTACATATTTAGTTTTTCCTTCTTTCTACACACATTGATCTAGTAACCACAGAGGTGGTGTTGCACATGGATTATGAATTATGCACTGGGAGTCGGACAGAGCCCTTTGCTTTGCTTAGGCAATTTTGAGCCCGCCAGCCCAAGAACCCAATTTCTATATGGTGAAAATCGGCCCAATGTACAGTCCGCGATCCAAATAAGTGCCTAAGTATGGAATAAGGGATCTGTGCATATTTGGTATGTATTGCTCATTTCTGGGAGCCTGCCAGCCTTGGAGTAGAATGTTGAGCCGACCAGCCCGCAAATCCGCTTGTCAATTTATTATCATAAGCTATTTGTAAGGCACCGAACGATAGAGCCCCGTTTTTGACCCCGCCATCCCAAGAACCCGCGATCCAGAAACTATGGATGGTCTATAAAATGTTAGCCACCCTGCAAGTCTGCTTGTCTATTTGTATATCGCGGAACTGTGTGTGTTATTTGTAGAACACTAAACAATAGAGGCCTTTTTTTGAGCTCGCCCGCCCGAGAACCCACGATCCTGAAAGTGGCCAAGTATGGAATGCCATATCCATACATGCTCTATAAAATCTCATGTGCATACTTTATGAAGGTACATTTTTAGTTTTGCCTTGTTTCTACACATATTGATCTGGTAACCACAGAGTTGGTGTTGCACATAAATTATGAAATATGCACTGGGAGTCAAATCGATCCCTTTGGTTTTCTTTGTTGAACAATTCCGACTCATGCAGTTTCAGCATTGGACACTCAGCAGTTTCACCATGCACTTTCAGACTTGGCCATTCCTTCATTGCTTTCTCTTCCTCGTGCTTGTCACCTTTACATGTGTGCATAATAAGAAATAGTGTGTGTATATATTGTTGAAATATCTGAGGTCCTATGAGGCTGTCATCTAAGGTCTGTCCTTGACCTTAGGATGGCTCTAAGTTTCAACTGTTTGCTGTCCCGTTTTTGCTGTTTTAGGACAGCAAGCTGTCATGTACTTGCTGCTCAATGTTTTATAGGTTAAGTGCTCATTTAAGGTGCCCTTGCAAGTGTTTTCTTGTTACAATGTTAGCACATGCAAT
>JZKD02S1829207.1:348669-365805 GCA_000966675.3 Picea glauca
CTGCATCCTCAAGGTCCGAAACCCTGCACACTCAATGAAACTGAGTCAATAGCACCTGTATATAGAAATAGTAAAACATCCTGTCATCAATCATGACGCATCATCATCAAGGTTAGGTGGTTCATCATCATAAAAAATCCAGATCACTTGCGAGCAAGTATCCCCAAAAAATAAGTTTTGTCAGTGCGCCAGAGCGGGATGTTACTCCTTTTAAATTGGCTGCAGGGGTGGCAAACATATTTTTTGCTAAAGGACTGGCAAGCAATGGGATAAGAATCAAAGCTTCCTCCAATTCCTTGATTTGGTCGTTCAGTTTGGCATTCTCCGCTTCAATGCCTCCAATGGAATCATCAAAAGCATCTCTAGTTGCTTGATGAAGTCAGGAGATTTGGGATGGTTTTATGTTCCTAAGGTTAATCTATGAATGAGATTTCCCTTTCTTATTTCTTACATCTCTCTTTTCAATAATTAAATTTTTAGATTGGCTGTAAAAAACAACGCTTTGGAATATGAAGGATTCATCTTTGTAAAAAATGTCGGTCTCAACTATTTCCATTATGGAACTATGGTGGATCGCGTTTGCGGGATGATCAATGTTGTGGAATACATTATCCAGATTAGTATCAAGTTCCATGTCCTCACTTTCAATTTCGGGCTCTTCTGCTTGCCCTACAATGTTTTTTCTCTTCTTCGTCATGGGAAGCTTGTGAGAACTATCAATTTTTCCGCGAGGAGGGTTATTATATCCTCCTTCATTTGAAGAATTCTGGATTTCTTTCTTACTGGGGTGGGCCATTGGAGCGATGATCCATGATGTCGTGCTCTTGGGAGTGTTAGTTGGGGATTGGACACTCTTCTCACCAGGGCCTTTTCTTTGTTGTTTGTACAATTCAGTTATTCTTTGCAATGTCTCTATGTCGCCATCGTGAGGAGTAGGAGTGTTGTCATCATTGTTGTTACACATCAAAATTACTCATTTAAGTAATGACCTATTTTCGTCACCATAAGTGTCGCAAGTGTCGCAAGTGTTGCAAGTGTCACAAACATTAGATAGTCACCTTGCCTATGTCGTGTCTTGAACGACATCACAAGAACACTTGAAAGACACCCTCAGAGACTGGTTAAAGAAGGAGAAATCATATGATGAAGAATACAAAGTTTTTTCCATGGAGAAAACCACTCAAAAGTCAGTTTTGAAGGGCAGCACTCCCCTACCCACTGTCAAGGAGTGCTAGCGCTCCTTGACCTCCTTGGGGAGAGCGTTGCAATGCTATGTGCACCCTTCTGGGGGAGCGCTGGCCTGTTTGAGGGAATCTTTGACTGTTGCGGAAAATCAGGGAGAAATCGCCTTTATCTCTAGAGTTAGTTGGATTCGAATCTGAGGTCAAGGCTAGATCTTAGGGAGGATCCACAACTGATGGAGAAATATCCTCAACCTATCCAAAGGATCTATAAGGTGGTTAAGCCTCTCCAAGCCTATATAAGGAGGCCTCTTCATGGTAGAAAGAAAGACATGCAAGGAATCAAACTTATGATCTCAGAAGGGAGATTTATCAGTGAAAGTTACAGTCATTCTGATTGTGGAACTTTTGAGCAAGGGTCTGGACAAAGAGAGCTTGGTGAAGCTGCTGCATCTACATCTATGGTTGTAAGCACTTTGCTTTGTTTTCATTAATATACATATGTGCTTGGCCTATTTCCTTCAAATTCGTGTAGGTTTCATGAATTTTTTCTTTTAATAGATCTATTTCAGAGCTAATCATAATAGGAATAGGAAGTATGTTTTGTCGTTGTTGTTCCTTCGATTGCAAGACTTTCTGAAGAACTTGGAGATCAAGATCAGCCTGGATTGAGCAAGGACAAATGCTATTAAAGGTATTTATATTCCTTTCTTCTCATTCCTTGACTAGTTTAGCTTCATTAGAAGGAATGCCAGTGTTCAACATTTGCACCTTTCTGTCTTGGTTATAGGGGTCTAGTATCCAAGAGGAAATCCACTTGTCCGCAGGGGGATTCTCTTGTAACAGAAATTGGAGACTCCATTGGGGATCGAACCCAGAATATGTCTCGAGCCTTTGATTATCATTCTAGAGTTAAACCACTAGCTTTTCAAGCTAGGGGTAGAGTACCAACCATCCACGGGTATCCCTACCTTTGGAAATTACATTGGGAATTTACAAGCATTGTTTACTTTTATTTCAAGATTGTGTAAAAATGAAACCAATACTGATCTTACTCTTTGTTTGTTCTCACGCTCGGAAAAACATAAGAACACACCGAGCAACCTTTTATCTCTTTTTCAGGCTCGCATGGATACACGAAAAAGGAACACCCTGGAGTCGTCTTTAAGCTCTTTTCAGACTCTCTAAACATGAAAATATTGCCGAGTGATCTTGCTTCCTTTCCCACTCGTTAAAAGGTTTGAAAGGGCATTTTTCGAGTGATCTTGCTTCCTTTCCCACTCATTAAAAGGTTTGAAAGAGCGTATTTTGAGTGATAATTTATCTCATTTTCGGCCTCACAAGACTAACATTACGAAAAAGGACCACATTAGAGTCGTCTTTAATTTCTTTTCAAACTCTCTAAACATGAAAAGTCATTGAGTTTACCTTCTCTAGACTCGTTAAACAATCATACATTGAAGGGCCCATATGGACCGAACTCTTACTTCTTCCCGTTCGTTAAATAAAGGAAGAGGAACTTGTTGAAGGTGAGTTATATCGAGCATGTGTTACCCTCCTCGAGCTCATTAAATCAAAAAGAGGTACTCGTCTATCTGGATGGGGGAAAAATTGAAGGAAGCAAGCCAAGCAATTTTTGAGAACATTACCAGTAACTCTTATAGTCACCCTTGAACACGACACTTTGTCTTGTTACACATTTTTATCCACTGAACCTCTGCACTGAACCAATCCTATGAGTTTCTTTACTCCTTTGGGTCACTCGACGAAAGTCACAGTATCCACTGCATCATCAAGTTTTGGTCCATGTCATGTTTCTGCTGTTGTGCCTCAGTGTTCAAGGGAAGTATCTGCTTCGAGAGTTGACCATCACAAATATTCTGTTTCAAACACTTGTGTCAGTCCATGTTCATTTGATCTACCAACTTACATCTCTATGTCAGTTTCATGTTGTTGATGGGGGATACATCAAGGCCTTCCTGCGACAAGTCTATTCCTTTCGACTTCATCACATTATCCGGGAAATAGACCTAGAAACCAGTTAGCACCTTGGGACCTGCATGCCTCAATGGCATGCCTCCTCACTTCCGACAATGGGTTTACATAATTAACCTCTGATCGGATGATTCCACGAATGTTCGACTTCATCTCATTTATTCACATTTGCTGGAATGTACTAGGGTACCTTAGGAATCATTGACATCAATGGTGATTTCCCTTGTGCTTGTTAACGGTTTACCTGATTGAACGGTAATCAAGTGGTTTCTGCCATGTTCGACATTAGGACATCTATTCATATGGTTAGATTCGTACTACATCGAAATTGGTAAGAAGAAACTGGGTTGAGTAATCACTCTGATATATACTTTTCCCAGGTTGTGATGAATTTTTTCTTGAATATTGACACATATAATGTCACATAGATCCACTTTGTATTGGTCCATGGCTATGCCTTGTCGTCTCATAGATCCACTATGTATTTTTCATGGCTATGATCAGTTCATGTCATGGAATTATAGATCCACATTGTATCTTTGGTGGCTATACTCTTTGTTAATATAATTATGGATCCGCAGTGTATTTTATGGCGGTCATACCTTGAAAGTCTTTATCACTCAAGCATAGGTATGCCTGCCTTGGGTTTGAAACATGTCATAATATTTGTTTGATGATTGTGTGCAGCTTCTACCAGGTTCTCTGAGTCCGTACCCTTGCTTGAAAAAGTCTACAAAGTACTCCAGTCATCAGTTTCCATCTCCTAACTTCACACTTTGGGGGGCAATCTATTACACATAAAAATTACTCACTTCAATGATGACCTTTTGTTGTCATTACAAGTGTCGCAAGTGTCACATTTTGGCAAGTGTCGTAAGTGTCCTAAACATCATTCAATCATCTTGCCTATGTCATGTCTCGAACGACATCATTAAGAACACTTGACAACAACCTCAAACACTGGTTAAAGAAGAAGAAATAATTTGATGAAGAGTACAAAGCCTTTGCCATGGAAAAACCCACTTAAAAATGAATTTTGAAGGGCAGCGCTCCCCTACCCACTGTCAGGGAGTGCTAGCACTCCCTAACCTCCTTTGGGGGAGCGTTGTAGCACCCTGTACACCTTTCTGGGGGAGCGCTAGGTTTGTTTTGAGGAAATTTTGGGCAACGCTTCCCTACCCACTGTTAGGGAGCGCCAACGCTCCTTGACCTCCTTTGGGGTAGCGTTTCAACGCTCTGTGCACCCTTTTGGGGGAGCGATAGTTTTCTTGAGGAAATCTTGGGCTATTGAGGAAAATCAGGTACAAATCCCCCTTATCTCTGGAGTTAGTTGGATTCGAATTTGAGGTCAATTCTGGATCTTAGGGAGGATCCACAACTGATGGAGAAAGATCCTCAACCTATCCCAAGAATATCTAAGGTGGTTGGGCCTCTCCAAGATTATATAAGGTGGCCTTCTCATGGTGAAAGGTAACATGGACAAATAGAGAGATACCAAACTTATGATCTCATAAGGAAGGTATCAGTGAAGCATAGGCATTTTGTTGATGGATCATTTGAGCAAAGGGTTTCGAAAAAGAGAGCTCGGTGAAGCTGCTGCATCAACATCTATGGTTGTAAGCATTTTGCTTTGTTTTAATTAATATATATGTGCTTGGCTTGTTTCCTTCAAGTTTATGTGTATTTCTCATGGAATTGTTCCTTTTGGATAGATTTAGTGTGAAGCTAATCAAGGTATAATATGAAATATGTTTTGTCTTTCCTGTTCATTGGATTTCAAGGTTTGCTGAAGAGCTTGGAGATCAAGATCAACTCGGATCGAGCGAGGACAAACTTCATAAAAGGTACTCATACATTCTTCCCTTTATTATTTGATTAGTTTAACTTATTCTAAAGGGATGTCAGTGACCAACGTTAGCACATTTCTGTCTTGGTATTAGGAGTCTAGAGCCCAAGAGGGAATCCAATTGTCTGCAAGGGGATTTTCCTGTAACAAAAATCTCTCCCAAGGAGTAAATCGGAATCCAAGGGGTCCTGGACTACAATAAAATCAATAAAGATAGTTTTCCCTCCCAAAGTTACAAGAAACTGGGGAAGTATCCCTAAAGGGTGACTGTTTCTTCTGTTAAAAGAAAACAGAGTCTGGGTAACTGGAACAAGCTGAGGATAACCCAAATCTTTCCAAATAATAGAGGAAAAAATACTAACGGACGAACCTTCATTGATTAACGTATGAGGAACATCCCGACCACAAACCTTTACTGTAATCTTGAAAGGAATGTGAGAGGGAAAACAAGGTCCAGTTAGCGCACCCTAATATAAAATGATGGCCTCATTACTTGGAGGGGGTTTCGAGGGAGAAGGAGGAATGCCCCCCATCACAGTAGATTCTGTATCAACGAGAAAAAAAGTGGGCATAATTGGGTTTACTCTCTAGCGGGAGATTAGGATCGATTGATAATGACATCAAATCGACCACTTGGGTTTCTTTCTCCAAGAGGAGAATGGGGTCGACAGGTGGAAATGGATCGACCGCTTGGGTTGCACTCTCTAACAGGAGAGTGGAATTGACCGAATATGGGATCGGATAAACCACTTTTTCAATTGGTTCAACTAAGGACGTGACCATATTGACGACATGATCAACTAGACTGACCGATGAAGGGATCGAAACAACCACTTTGGCACTCGTTAGAGGAGGGGTGGGATTGACCACATTGGCCCGCTTCAGATGAAGGGTGGGATTGACCAATGACGGGACTGGATTAGTCACTTGGGTTTCACTTTTCAGATGAAAAGTGGGGCTGATCGATGATGAAACTGGATCAAATACTTGGGTTTGTGGTTCAACTGAGGATGAAAATAGATTGATCACTTGATCAATCGGACTAACCAGGGATGGAGCATAGTTATTTTTTGGGGATGGAGCATAGAATAACCGGGGATGGAGCATAGTTATTTTCCCATGTCAAGCTCGTTAAAAAATGAAATAGTTACCTCTCCCATAGATATCGAGTCTTTCACTAGATCTCGTAGATGTCGAGTCGAGTCTTTCGTTAGGTCTCGTATTTGAACCTTCAATTCATCCACATGTATCCTTTTTCTCCATCTAGTACATAAATCGGTGACAACCTCAAAGTCGGTGAATGAATTGAAGCTTGGGGGGGCATGTTTCCAGCCTTTGATTATCGTTTTGGAGTTAAACCACTATCTTTTTAAGCTGGGGGCAGAGTACCAACCATCCATGGGTATCCCTACCTTTGGAAATTACGTTGGGGATTTACAAGCATTGTTTACTTTTGTTTCAAGCTTGTGTAAAAATAAAACCAATACCGAGCTTACTCTTTGTTCATTCTCACGCTTGAAAAAACACGAGAATGCACCAAGCAACCTTTTATCTCTTTTTCGGGCTCGCATGGATACACGAAAAATGAACACCCTAGAGTCATCTTTAAGCTCTTTTCAGACTCTCTAAACGTGAAAAGATTGTCGAGTGATCTTGCTTCCTTTCCCACTCATTAAAAGGTTTGAAAGGGCGTCTTTCGAGTGATCTTTCTTCCCTTCCCACTCATTAAAAGGTTTGAAAGGGTGTCTTTTGAGTGATAATTTATCTCTTTTTCGGCCTCACAAGACTAACATTACGAAAAAGGACCACATTGGAGTCATCTTTAAGTTCTTTTCAGACTCTCTAAACATGAAAAATCAACGATTTTACCTTCTCTGGACTCATTAAACAATCATACATTGAAGGGCCCATATGGACCGAACCCTTACTTCTTCCAGTTTGTTAAATAAAGGAAGAGGAACTTACCAAAGGCGATTTATATCGAGCATGTGTTACCCTCCTCGAGCTCATTAAATCAAAAAGAGGTACTCGTCTATCTGGACGGGGGAAAAATTGAAGGAAGCAAGCCAAGCAGGTTTTGAGAACATTACCAGTAACTCTTATAGTCGCCCTTGAACATGACACTTTGTATTTGCACACATTTTTATCTGCTGAACCTCTACACTGAACCAATCCTATGAGTTTATTTACTCCTTTGGGTCACTCAATGAAAGTCACAGTATCCACTGCATCGTCAAGTTTTGGTCCATGTCATGTTTCTACTGTTGTGCCTCAGTGTTCAAGGGAAGTATCTGCCTCGAGAGTTGACCATCATAAATATTCTATTTCAAACACCTGTGTCAGTCCATGTTCATTTGATCTACCAACTTACATCTTTGTTTCAGTTTTGTGTCGTTGATGGGGGATACATCATGGCCCTCCTACGACAAGTCTATTCTTGTCGACTTCAGCATATTATCCGGGAACTAGACCTAGAAACCAGTTAGTACCTTGGGACCTGCATGCCTCAATGACAAGCCTCCTCGCTTCTGACAGTGGGTTTATATCATTGACCTCTGATCGGATGATTCCACGAATGTTCGACTTCAACTCATTTATTCACATTCACAGGGTACCTTGGGAATCATTGACATCAATGGTGATTTCCCTCGCGCTTGTTAACGATTTACCTCATTGACTCGTAATCAGGTGGTTTCTACCATGTTCGACATCAAGACATCTATTCACATGGTTGTATTCATACTACATTGGGATTGGTAAGAATACCCTGGGTTGAGTGATCACTCTGATATATACTTTGCCCAGGTTGCGATGGAGTTTTTCTTGAATATTGACACATATACTATCACATAGATCCACTTTGTATTGGTTTATGGCTATGTCTTGTCATCTCATAGATCCATTGTGTATTTTTCATGGCTACGATCAGTTCATGTCATGGAAGTATAGATCCACATTGTATCTTTGGTGGCTATAATCTTTGTTAATATAATTATGGATCCACAATGTATTTTATGGCGGCCATACCTTGAAAGTCTTTATCACTCAAGCATAGGTATGCCTACCTTGGGTTTGAAACATGTCATAATATTTGTTTGATGATTGTGTGCAGCTTCTACCATGTTCTCTAAGTCCTTACCCTTGCTCAAAAAAGTCTGCAAAGTAATTCAGTCATCAGTTTCCGTCTTCTGACTTCGCACTTTGGGGCGTAATCTATTATACATCAAAATTACTCACTTCAATGATTACCTTTTTTCGTCATTACAAGTGTCGCAAGTGTCATAAACATCATGCAGTCATCTTGCCTATGTCGTGTCTCGAATGAAATCACTAGGAACACTTTACAACACCCTTAGAGACTGGTTAAAGAAGAAGAAATCATTTGATGAAGAGTACAAATCCTTTGCCATGGAAAAACCCACTTAAAAATGAATTTTGAAGGGCAGCGGTCCCCTACCCATTGTCAGGGAGTGCTAGCGCTCCCTAACCTCCTTTGGGGGAGTGTTGTAGCACCCTGTACACCCTTCTGGGGGAGCGCTAGGTTTTTTTTGAGGAAATTTTGGGACCTCCTTTGGGGGAGCGTTGCAACACTCTGTGCACACTTTTGGGGGAGCGCTAGTCTGTTTGAGAAAATTTTGGGCTGTTGAGGAAAATTAGGGAAAAATCTCCCTTATCTATGGATTTAGTTGAATTCGAATCCGAGGTCAAGCCTGGATCTTAGGGAGGATCCACAACTGATGGAGAAAGATCCTCAACCTATCCCAAGAATCTCTAAGGTGGTTGGGCCTCTCTAAGCTTATATAAGGAGGCCTTCTCATGGTGAAAGGTAACATGGAGAAATAGAGAGATACCAAACTTATGATCTCATAAGGAAGGTATCAATGAAGCATAGGAATTCTTTTGGTGGATCATTTGAGCAAAGGGTCTGGACAAAGAGAGCTTGGTGAAGCTACTACATCTACATCTATGGTTATAAGAACTTTTCTTTGTTTTCATTAATATATATGTGCTTGGCCTGTTTCCTTCAATTTTGTGTGTATTTCTCATGGACTTGTTCCTTTTGGATAGATCTAGTGTGAAGCTAATCAAGGTAGAATAGGAAATCTGTTTTGTCTTTTCTCTTCATTGGATAGTAGGGTTGGCTAAAGAGCTTGGAGATCAAGATTAACCTGGATCGAGCAAGGACAAACTTCATAAAAGGTACTCATACCTTCTTTCCTTTCTTCTTTGATTAGTTTAACTTCTTATAAAGGGATATTAGTGACCAACATTAACACCTTTCTGTCTTTGGTCATAGGAGTCTAGATCCCAAGAGGGAATCCACTTGTTCGCATGGGGAGTTCCTGTAACAATTGTCTCTGCCTTTGTTCAAGCATGTATGGATAAAAGAGTTGCTAAAGCCAACTGCTAGTAAATGTTCTAGAAAAATCCCATTAGGGTCGAACCTTCTTAGTCTTTCAACATATCTTAGGTTCAAGTTGTTGAAATGGCCTGCAAATTCGTCAATCTTGTTGACATTCCTGAAAACGAAGTCCTTGACTTTCCAAGGCAGAGGAATGAACTACTTTTTTCTCTTTTCATGGAAAAAATGCAACCAATAGTTGTATTTCCTTGCTATTTCTATAACAAACATCTTGTCCGTGATGTGACATGTAAGGAAAGCAAGATTTTTCTTGGAGCCAAAAATCATTATTACACTATAATTTTCCATTTGTTCAAGTATCCCCTTCCTGTCCAAAAAATTGGTTGCCTGGTCAGACAAATGTTGATGGGTCTTAAATCCCTTGACTCAACATTAGGAACCAAACCCACCATCGAGGCCCAATTAGAATCTGCAACGTTTAAAAATGGAATGGTTCTCCAGATCTTGCGATCTGACCAATTTATCGATGGGCTTTGTGTTTTCTTGTGAAGGCTCTTCCTTCAGTTAGGACAGTTGTCTTCTGTATTTTCTCTTGGGTGGGGCTTATATGAGAGATGCAAGCTAGTATAAACTAACTTCACAAACAACAGGATTAAGTTTTAACTACTGTGGAAGAGGTTAATCTTGGGATAACTCGCTGCTCAACATGCAAACAATTACTCTATACCATAGGCCTAGTACTAATACATTAACCATGTGAGCATCCAATTACTATATGAGAAACTAAATATCAGAAAGAAAGCACATATGTACTAAGATCACGGCCATAAAAATAATTCATCTACCATAACCATTCATCACATAATAACACAACGATTTATCTTCATCATTAAAGAAAATGACATCAAAACATTGCACTGGATAACTTGACAACACAATTAATTGCTCTTACTTATTACTGCATCATTCATGAAACAGGATAGAAAGTAGTTCTTCTCTAAGTACAATCACATGCATCTAATGAAAATATCTTGTCTTTGGTCTAGAAGGACTTCTCAATTCATAACAGTCTCAAAATAATTCTTAACAACAACAAAAAAAAGAGTTCTTACAACAACCATCGACCTCTAACTAATTGGTCGATGTCCTTATTTATAATATAAAGTTCAACTGAAGTTAACATATAAGTGCAGTTTAAACAAAACAAAAATCGCCACATGGCATTATCTTCTAACAATTTCTTTAACATTCGACCCGAGATCTTTCTTGGAAAGGGTGACTTCTCTCGTATTCAGACTAGCTGATAAACAATTCTTCACAAGTTTGGGCCCATGAAAATCTGTGTTGTTCCATCAGAGCCGTATATATTCCCCTGATTTCCACTGCATGCGCCCGATATTTTTCTAAATTGAAGTTCAACTGTTGTAGCATGGTTCACAGATCGGTCTTCGACGATACTCCCGCTAGAGCTCATTCACGGAAAAGAGAGGCCTTTGTCCATCGACATCGATGAAGATCGGGACTCGTCTACTTTTAATTTCTCAAGCGATTTTTTTCACCTTTAACCTTTACTGATGCCAAAATTCTTAAGCGGGTTGGGGAGAACTTTAGATTGCCAATTCCTCAAGTAGTTGTTAAGTCCCTTTTAAAGTTAAGATGATTCTTTGTTGTATGTTCAAGCAAAATTTAAGCAATTCAAACATGAAACATAAAAGATAAGCGCATGCATCATTTTCATACTGAAGTGAACAGATAGTGCAAAGGATCGAGTGGTACCCAAAAATGGAAATGGACATAGAATTTTTAGGGTGTGTTGAGTGCTCAACAAATGGAGACTCATTGGGTGAAAGCAGAAACTCTGTTCCTCCTCCAAGATTCAGCTGATACAAAAGCTGTTGGAGAATCTTGGCTGGTCTTAAATCAGAACCTCTTAACCTTTTCATTTGATGTCCTTCGGCTGATGCTTTGAGGTCAACCTGTTGGGTTTTAACCTCTTTCCTCCTTCGTTTCCTTTGACCCTGACTCATGCCCCCTTTTTTACAAAAGTTTAGGAAAGTATTCACTGGCATGGGACCTTTAATTACCTCTACTCACCTGCTTTGGTGTCTCTCCACTGCCAACGAGTCTCCATAGCCCCGGCAGAGTCACCCCGACATCAAAGACCTTGCTCCACAGAGTCAACCCGACATCACAGACCTTTCTCCGCTTCTAGAAAGCGTTGATAGCCTCGGAAAAGATATCTGCACACCCTCTCCTACTGTTCACTCTTTTGATAACATCAGTTTTATTTCAGTGTGATGTACTGAGTGAGTGGGGAGAGGGGGATGTCTGTTTATTTTCAAGGTGGGAGAGTTAAGGTGGATGCTTAGATAGCTTTATCTTCTGGGTTCATGTAGTCCTTTTCGACTTTCCTTATTTCCCTTGAGGTATTACCGAACCACAAAGTAGACATTTCTGATATTTCTCAGAGCTGTTCATTTGCTCAGATTGGATAGAGGGTTCCTCAAAGTAACCACAAGTTTTCCAGTGCTTCTGGTGTTTGTAAGTGAGCGATGAGTTAGAAACAAGGTTTTCTACTTTTTGTGATTTTTAAGGCTAACCATCGTTTTTCCAAACATACCTTCAAAAGCACAGAAAACCATAAAGAAAAGAAACAACAAAACAAGTATTTCGCATTCATGAAGATACTCAACACAAAACCTAAAACACACACACACACACACACACACACACACACACACACATACACACACACATATTTTATTGGAAGTATTGTTTTAGGGCTTGGCCATTTATTGGGAGGGCATCAGGTTCCCCCTTCAGATTTTGCAACCGATAAGTGCCTACCCCGATCTTCTCAACCACTTGGAAAGGTCCAAGACATAGATTTTGAAACTTAGAATGTTTCCCTTTTGGTTCATTTTCTCTGTCCCACTTTAGGGCCAAGTCTCCTACTTCAAATTTCTTTTCTTTAGCCTTATGCTTATCTAACCATCTTTTCACTATCTATTGATGCGATAAGAATTTTGACTTAGCCTTTTCTCTCTCTTCTTCCAGCATGAGCAGAATGTTAATTCTTTGTTTCATAGCTGATGAGGGTTCTTCGTTGGAATGTTGGGCTAGTTGAAGAGACAGAAAATAGAGCCCATTTGGGAGGATGGATTCTTGCCCGTAGACCAAAAAGTATGGGGAATTTCCTATAGCGTCTTTGGGTGTGACTCTATCGGCCCATAGAGCATTATGAAGTAGATTATTCCAATTTATTTGGTGATCTATAACCTTCTTCTTTAATATCCTTACCAGGTTTTTATTAGTTGATTCCGCCACACCGTTTCCCTGGGGATAATAATTTGCAGAGTACTTGATTATGATTCCTTTGTCCAGAGAAAACTCCGTCAATTGGGTGGAAGAAAAGTAAGCTGCGTTATCAAAGACCAGAACAGAGGGGACACCAAACCTTGTGATCAAATTTTGTTCTATGAATTGGATCACTATCTTCTCATTTACATGAATCAGAGGGATGGCCTCTGCCCATTTTTTGAAATAGTCAGTGGTAGTAAGAATGTACTTGTGCAGTTTTGAAGAGCTAGGTGTAATTTCTCCTATGATATCCAACCCCCACTGCTCAAAAGGCCTAGAGAAAGTCACAGGTTGGAATGGGAATGTTGCCCTTTTCTCATTTCCAGCGCTTATTTGACAAGTCTTGCAGTTTCTAGCATAAGTATGAGCATCTTTGATCAAGGAGGGCAAGTAGTAGCTGGCTCTCAAAATATTATGAGCGGTGGTGTTTCCTGCAAAATGTCCCTCAGCGGGGCCATCATGGAGTTCTTTCAGGAATTTCTTTGTGTCTCTTCGTTTGAGACATCTTAATAGTACCCCATCATAATTAATCCAGAAGAGCACCGATTTATAAGGTGATATTGTGCAGATTTTAATCTCAGGGCCCTCCTTTCCCTAAGGTTGAGGTTTTCGGGACAAGTCCCGTGATGTACCAGATAAGTTAAATCCTTGTACTAAGAGTCTTGTCCTGGGGAGATGTATGCTACTTCACCACACCATAGTGCCATTTCATTCTCCCATCTGAAATCTTCATTTACTTGATCCTGGGCTTCAACTGCAAGCTTGCATAAACCTTGTCCTTTTACTAGTTTGTCAAGCTTTATATCTAGATCAAATTCTTAGAATACTTCCATCCATTTCCCTCTTCTTTCCCCCATTTCTTTTTGGGTAAAAAAGGATCGGACTACAGAGTGTGGTACAATTACTTTAGTGTGATTCTTGAGGATGTAAGATCTGAAATGATTTACTGCCTTATAAACCATGTAGTCTTGTTTGTCTATAGAAGGATAATTGAGCTCAGCTCCTTGAAGATTAGTACTCATAAATGAAACTGGGGCTTCATTGTTGTCATCATCCTTCTGAGTCAAAACTGCAGCTAACGATTGGTTGGAGGAAAAAGTATAAAGGGAAAAGTCTCTATTGAAATCAAGACTTCGCAATACCAGGGCGTGGGATATGGAAGCTTTGATATTGTTGAAATATTTTTTGCGCTCATCATCCCACTTAAATTCGACATCATTGAGAATCATATTTTGTAAGGGTTTGATGATTTCTGTGAAGTAAGGAGTGAACTTCCTCAAAAAATTGATTTGCCCAAAAAAGAATTGCATAGCTTTCTTGTTATGGGGTAACGAGAGTTGAGGTATGGTCTTAATCCTTTCCGGGTTTATGTGAATCCTTGCTTGAGATATAATGTGACCTAACAACTTACCTTCCTCGACACCAAAGATAGTTTTCTTAGGGTTTAAGGATATACCATATTTCCTGCACCTCTTGAAAATCTGAGTTAAGTGTTGGATGTGCTCTTCTCTATTCTTCGAATATACTGTTACGTCATCTAGATAAACCACCACACATTTATTGATTAGTCCCTGAAAATCCACCTCCATGGCCCTTTTAAAGGTTGCTCCCGTGTTAATTAACCCTAAAGGCATGCATTTATAAGCGAAGGTTCCCCATTTGGTTTGGAGGTTGGTTTTTAAATGATCTTCCTTTGAAACCAGGACTTGGTTATAACCTGAGAAACCGTCTAGTAGGGAGAAGATCTCTGAGCTAGACACGGTCTGTAGGAGTTGTTCCATCGGAGGGACTGGGTAATTTTTCTTTTTAGAGGCTCTGTTGAGGTTTCTAAAATCTATGCATAGACGGATTTTTCCCAACTTTTTCCTCACCGGAACAAGATTCGCTACCCAGGTGGAATGCCTAACCTGAAAAATGATCTTGGCATCAAAAAGCTTCTTTAATTTTTGATACATGAGAGGTTATAGAGATGGTTGATACTTTCAGAGCTTCTGTTGGAAAGGTTTCACTTCAGGTTTTAACGGGATGGTGTGTTGAATGATGTGGGTATCATACATTTTCAAATCTCTATAGGACCATGTGAAGACATCCTGGTATTGTCTGAATAATTTGAGGCAGGATTTCCTCTCTTCCTTAGATATAGTCTTGCCGAGATTTACATTCTTTGGGTTCTCTAGGGTTCCAAGATTTATAGTTCCATGGAGGGGGAAAGAACTACCAGCCTTTGCGTTTTTAGGTCTCTTAAATCTCTCTTTTAGATCAAACAAATTTTCTAGATTAGCTATCCCTTTCGAGATTGTGTGAGCCTTTGATTTATCCATATGTTGTCTTGTCCGAGGATCGGTTTTTGCTAATTTCTCTTGGAACTCTTCATCGTCAATAGCGAGTTCTTTGAAATTGTCTTGGTTGGTTAAGAAGTTTATGATCTGTTCATCTCCTTCAAATAATTTCCAATTGGAAATATTGTTAGGTACCGATGGTTTGTAGAGAAGCTCTATAGTGAATCGGGAGGCTTCATAATATTCTAAAGGTGACAGTCTAGAAGCGACCGTTGCCAGGGAGTCAGCAAGGATATTTTTTTCTCTGGGGATCACAGTGATATTGAAAGCCTCAAAGTGCTCTATTAACCTATGCACCTCCTATTGATAGTTCTTCAGGTGAGGAGAATTGCAGTGTATAGTATTTCTTACTTGTCTAACAATATTTCATAATCTCCGAAAACTTTCAATTCTTTGACATCAAAATCTATGGCTTTCTTTAATCCTTGTACTAGAGCTTCATACTCGGCAGTGTTGTTGGTACATTCGAATTCTAGTCTACAGGACAAGAAATGATGTTGTTATCACTGAAATTTTGTCCGCACATGGCGACAAGAACTCCGCATCATCAAAACAACAATGAAGTCATTCATGGCACTGAATAATTTCACAGCATTCCAGAAGGGTCAAAAACTATACAAAGTAACCAAAAATTGAAGGGCGCTTTATAGTAGTTTGGTGTGCGCGCACATGCGCAGGACAAGAATGTACTCTGCGCGCATGCACACACGATGCATGGCTGTCAGCACAAAAACCCGCGCACCTGCTAAAACGGTGCATTTATTGAATAGGTCGGCCTCCCAACCGCTTACAGACTGGCTCCCAATCTGATTTGACTCCCATATCCGAGCCGAATCCGCAGGGTAGGCGGGCTAATGACCTAAGGAAGCCCTAAAGGGCCTCTGTTCACACTTTGAAGAGGTTAAATAATCGCCCGAGGATCTGCTAAAAAAAGCCGTGAAGATACATTGTTTTCGCAAGGAATTTCAGGCATCGTTATGCTGCTAAGATTGTTAAGGACTCATTCTTTAACGATAACACATTGGCAACATCGCTGGGAGTTCTTTCACTGCCATACTCAGTTCTTTGGATTGTAAGGAAAGCAAACTTTGTGAGGGCCTCAAGAGCCTTCCGTTGGGGGAAGAAGGAACCACAGTTCTCTTCCTTCATCGTGCTCCGATTTCATCAATTGACCAGCTCAAAACCATTGGTGACATCTGTCTTTGTTGGTGTTTGTTGTTTATTTTCACATTTTTAATTTGTTTTCAGTTGATTCTAGCTTGTAGTTTGTTCTGTATTATCTAACCTTTCCTTCCACAGCTATCATGCCTTGCAAAACCCAACAGGGCATGTAAGCACCCTCGATTTGCTCACCAGGTGACGAATTGGGTGCACACAGACTGACGACTCCACTGGGGAGTAGGTATCAAATCCTCCCTCATTTGGGTTTATTTTTCTTTCCTTTTGGTTTTATTAACTTGCAGGGACACAAACCGGCCTCCACCGACCTGCTAACCAGTCAATTCACACGAGAATTGAGAGAAATCCATCCAGAGTTTCTTTCTCGGTAACTTGTCACAAACACGCGGGTATTCCACCCCACAGACGCACATCTTGCGCGCATGCGCTTGAACTACGTTTGTTCTCCATGCGCATGCGCTTTGGTTCTCAATACGGTCAGCGCGCAGGCGCCATATGTGCCTCTGTCTACACTGAAGGCCGCGCATCTGAACTAAATTTCTCATTGTAAGGTTTTGGATGTGGGGAAAGTCATTGTCCTACTCAAGAATGATGTTATGCATGCTCTAAATACTGCACCACTTAGACCCCTCAACTTATAAAGGGGATAGTCAAACAAACATAAACACTTAAGTGGATAAAAATCATTTTCCCTTATTTGCTTTTTGCCACACAGATGGCTTGCTTTGATTTATAATCTAAGGAACACATCAATTTTAAATCACATCTAAATCACATTTGGGACTAGAAGTTGGAGTAGCAATCCTTGAGTATGCTCTTCTCTTGCGCAATCAAGCGATCTTGAGAATCAGAAAGAGATTGTGAAAACAATCT
>JZKD02S1829207.1:378148-396155 GCA_000966675.3 Picea glauca
TCACCCTTGGTTGGAGCATTACTTATCATCTACCCTTGCTGGCATCGTCCATATCTTCAGAGTACTCCACAGGTCAGTTACCTCTACCCTCTGAATTTGTTCACCTTGTCCCGCCTCTGGCACAACTTATCATTGGTCTTGTCGTCCCCCTGACACTCGACCTTGTTACATGGTTGCGGCCACTGTTTCTCTCATACATCCTCCAGCCAAGGGCAGTCTTGAGTCTTCCCACTTCTTGACTTCGTCCATGTACCTCTGCCCCTTCCTCATCTCAGTAGATTCCACGGAGCCCTTTGCTTCTCGGAGTCGCGTTTCCCTTTTGTCGACGTCAGCACACTTTTCCAGAAGGGCGACAATATCTTGATTCTCATTCTCTATTTTAATGAGAGATCTCAGACGACACAGGGTGAAACACCATTGCTCCCTGCTGTCGTTGGCCCCCATAACATTCGACGCCAATACTTTCTCATGTTATGGTGGGTCTTACTTTGCGACTATTACAGTTATTTTTGTCATTTGCAAAAGACCTCTGAAATTGGTAGGGCCATCAATGCCCACATCATCGTCGCTGCTTATTACAACGATCATTGCCTGCTATTCAGAGTATGTTCCTTTGCAGAATTGTCTTCATTACCGCCCCCGAGGGCACTGCAGCTATCTACACCAACACTTCCATCATCTTTTTTTCAGATTTACATCACACGAGCATGGGGCATGCCCGCCTCGTTTGTACACAGTTGTATATTTTTTTCTACACAACTCTCAGAAGGTCGGGTCCTACCGGTTCCTTTTTTCTCCAACGGATCGCTCTGAAAGGTCCCACTATTGCTCTCCCTTACAACGACATTCTCAGTAGAAGAAACATTGATGGATTTCAGCTATACGTATGCTCCTAACCTCATCCATCAGGGGGCATCTGTTATCACTGAAATTTTGTCTGCACATGGCGACAAGAAATCCGCATCATCAAAACAACAATGAAGTTATTCATGGCACTGAATTAATTTCACAGCATTCCAGAAGAGTCAAAAACTATAGAAAGTAACCAAAAATTGAAGGGCGCTTTACAGTATTTTGGTGCGCGCGCACATGCGCAGGACAAGAACGTACTCTGCACGCATGCGCGCACAACGCGCGGCTGTCAGCGCAAAAACCCATACACCTGCTAAAACGATGCATTTATTGAATAGGTCAGCCTCCCAACCGCTTACGGACCGGCTCCCAATCTAATTTGACCCCCAAATCCGAGCCGAATCCATAGGGTAGGCAGGTTAATGACCTAAGGAAGCCCTAAAGGGCCCCTGTTCACACTTTGAAGAGGTTACATAATCGCCCGAGGATCTGCTATAAAAAGCCGTGAAGATACATTGTTTTCGCAAGGAATTTCAGGCATCGTTATGCTGCTAAGATTGTTAAGGACTCATTCTTTAACGATAACACATTGGCAACATCGCTAGGAGTTCTTTCACTGCCATACTCAGTTCTTCGCATTGTAAGGAAAGCAAACTTTGTGAGGGCCTCAAGAGCCTTCCGTTGGGGGAAGAAGGAACCACAGTTCTCTTCCTTCATCGTGCTTCGATTTCATCAATTGACCAGCTCAAAACCATTGGTGACATCTGTATTTGTTGGTGTTTGTTGTTTCTTTTCACAGTTTTAATTTGTTTTCAGTTGATTCTAGATTGTAGTTTGTTCTGTATTCTCTAACCTTTCCTTCCATAGCTGTCATGCCCTGCAAAACCCAACAGGGCATGTAAGCACCCTCGATTTGCTCACCAGGTGATGAATTGGGTGCACACAGATGTTTATCTTTATGGTCGATGAGGATGCACCCTGCTCCTGACCCTTCTTGTGATTTAGATCCATCAAAATAGAGGGTCCAAATTTGTGAATGGCAATCGCTCCTTTCTCTTTCCTTATCATTTTCTTGCTTTCCCATATTTTGCTCGGTAAGCTCTAGTGCAAGGTCTTGGAAAAAGAGGGAGTCTCCTGTTGGCATCGACGATTCCTCTTGAAAAACCATTTCAGAGTTTTGGGTAAGAGGAACATTGGGTATAAGAGGAGCAAAGTTCCTGAAGTAGGAATCATAGGAATAATTGCCCAGTATGGGAAAATCTGTAGATGCGGGTAAATTCAGGTTTCTAGATCGGTGATTGTATGCTTAAGATATCTCTCCCTCTTGATTTTGATCATGTTCTTGTATCCATTTAGTGGTAGCCAAAGGTGTGCCCAGTCTGTATTGAAATACCCATTTAATTTTTCAGACCAATCTCGACTCAGTAATAGCCCATATGCCTCTGGGATATCTACCACAATGATGTCAATCACAATGATCATCACATCTTTGAGTTCTCCCATGATATTGACCTGGGTTCTGTCTAGTTGTATGACATGATTATAACTTTTGAGAGGGGCGACACCTAATTTATTACAAATGGATAAGGGCATCACGTTGGAAGACGCCCCAGAATATACCAAACAATTATGAAGGTTTCCATTGAAGACTTAAAATGTTAAGAGGAACAGTGGGACAAAAGGTCTCTCCTTCCTATCTTCCGAGCAAGTATTTACGGTTGGCTTTCTCCCCAGATCTATGGGGAATGGATTTCTTTCCTGACCATTTCCTATCATTAGATTTTCTGCTGAGGAATATGTCCATAACTGATATATTATCTTTTATCTTCTTCAAATCTTTGAATACATTGTAATCTAGTTTGGGTGATTCTCGAGTATGGATACTTATGGGTTTCTTATTGAAGGCGAAAGGTGTTTTCAGGTGATCGGGAGTTAACAAATTTTTAGAGGCCTGGGCAACGTCGACATATTTCGACCGAGGTGGGGCCTTACTGTGTGTCTATATCACCAAAAATTTTGTCGGTTTTTCCTGAGACTCAAAAAGGTCATCGGAAGGCATGATCTGGTTGGGATCCCATATCAACATGGCTGTATCTTGTGGTGGGTTGATCTCTTCCTGGTCAACAATATTCACAATTGAACTACCAGGTTGTTTGGTCAAGGAGACTTCATCCAGAAACTGATTGGCCATCAGATTCATGGCATGTACCCATTGAGGGAAGTCTCTTTTGGAGTGGTTTTCCTAATGATAGGAATACAAATAATCAGACGTGACATTAGCTAGATCAATATTTAAGTTGGTTGGGGGAGGTTCAATCGCTTTGAAAGGCGGGTTTCTTTTAAAGAAAGGATTATAGGGCCTTTGGCCTTGGTTTCCCTCTCCTGTGATTCTCTTCATGTCTATAATCTTGTTTGATAATTTCTTAACCATGCGTTGTAGATATTCTATATCTCCATTACCCTTGTCAGGAGTTTGTTCAGCCGGTTTCCTCGATGGTCTAGTCAAAAGGAGTCCTCTCCTGGGAGGGGGATGGGTTTCTCTTTTCACTAAAGAGGCCTATCCCTCTTTACATCCTTTCATATGGAATTCTATTGTCTTGGCCTCTTCAAAATTTTCCGCAAGGGTTTTCTTAGAGACTCTTTTTATGAACATAGAAATAGAAGCCGGAAGTGCGTTGGCATAAACCTCGATTTGTAACTCTTGAGTTGGTTTTGCTACGGGATGGAATTTGTTTAGGATGGTTGTGAATATTTGATTAAAATTTTTGACCCTCTCTTTCGAGATCATGGTGGCTGCGAACAACTTAGCCATCAGAGCTCCCGTATTAGTTTCTTCCACAAATTTATCTAGGAAATCTTTCTGGAAATTGGTCCAACTGGTTATAGATACTACCGTTAAATTAAAATACCACGTGGAAGCTGAATTTTCAAACATGCAGGGGAAAAGTCTACAGACTACGTCTTCATGTTGAACGTTCATAAGTCTGATCGCAAGTATGAACTTCTTGATATGATCTCCAGGTAAACCTGAAGTTTTGGGGTCGTACTTGGGAAGCAGCTTCTCTAGGTGCCGGGGAAGATTATGTACTCATCCAGGGATGGCCACAATGTCTCCGACCAACCAAGGCTATTTTTTCTAAAGTGGTATTTCCCTTTCCTCCTCATGGTCATTATAAGCTTCCATATCTTCAGAATCCGAGTTGAACTCCTCTTCTTCCGAAAGGTCGTCAAGCTCAGAGACGTCACCGACGAGCGTTTCGGGGATAAGATTCAGAGGGTGTTCGATTTCGGTGATCACAAAGTCTATCAAGTCTTCTATTGTGTGCATGAAAAATTCATCAGGAGTATTGACCACCAGTCTGATTATTTGTTTTCTTCGAGGAAGTATCGGGGCTAAGGGAAACGCACTGATTTATTGGGCGTAGGCTCTTGTAAGTCTTCTAAACGGATTTAATTCTTCGTGAGGAAAAACGTAAGGTATTTTGGGAAATAATTGTTCTTCCTCGGTTTGGGGTGATTTATCCATTTCAGGAATACTCAACGTGTGTGGGTTGTCTTGTGAAGGACTAGCCATGCATGTGGGCTGTTACGAATCTGTAGGTTGTTTGAAATGATAGATAAAATATATATTCAACCATTCATTCTTAGGCCCTCCTTTTAGCGCCAATTCCGTTGATGGGTCTTAAATCCCTTGACTCAACAGTAGGAACCAAACCCACCACTGAGGCCCAATTAGACTCTACAATGTTTAAAAATGGAATGGTTCTCCAGATCTTGTGATCCGACCAATTTATTGACGGGCTTTGTGTTTTCTTGTGAAGGTTCTTCCTTTAGTTAGGACTGTTCTCTTCTGTATTTTCTCTTGGGTGGGGCTGATATGAGAGATGCAAGCTAGTATAAACCAACTTGACAAACAACATGATTAAGTTTTAACTACTCGGGAAGAGGCTAAGCTTTGGATAACCCGCTGCTCAACATGCAGACAATTACTCTATACTACATGCCTAGTACTAATACATTAACCATGTGAGAATCCAATTAATGTCTGAGAAACTAACTATCATAAAGAAAGCACATATGTAATAAGATAACAGCCAGCAAGATAATTCATCTACCATAACCATTCATCACATAATAACACATTGATTTATCTTCATCATTAAAGCAAAGAACATCAAAACACTGCAACAGATAACTTGACAACATAATTAATTGCTCTTACTCATTACTACACCATTCATGAAATAGGATAGGAAGTAGTTCTTGTCCAAGTCCAATCACATGCATCTGATGAAAATAGCTTGTCTTTGGTCTAGAGGACTTCTCAATTCATAGCAGTCTCAAAATAATTCTTAACAAAAAAAAAAAAGAGTTCTTACAACAACCATCGACCTCTAACTAATTGGTCGATGTCCTTATTTATAATATAAAGTTCAGCTGAAGTTAACGGCTAAGTGTAGTTTAAACAAAACAAAAATCGCCATGTGGCGTTATCTTCTAACAATTTCTTTAACAGTCGACCTGAGATCTTTCTTGGAAAGGGTGACTTCTCTCGTATTCAGACCAGCTGATAAACAATTCTTCACAAGTTTGGGCCCATGGAAATTTGTGCTGTTCCATCGGAGCTGCATATATTCCCCTCATGTCCATTGCATGCGCCTTGTATTTTTCTAAACTGGAGTTCAACTGTTGTAGCATGGTTCGATCTTTGATCGGGTGTTTTGTGAATTGTTGCACTTTCCCTGGCCTCGCATCAATTATCTTTGCCAACTCTTCGTTCCATAGTGAGTCTTGTTCGGCATGCAACTTGACCACATCACTCAGGTCGATAAATTTATCGAACTCGAGGAGCCCAATATCCTTCATCCCTCTTTCGACTCTGCTTCGGTGTTTCTTTCGAGTTCCTCAGCGAGATCACAAAGAAAGCTTTGTTTGGTAATCGAGAATCTTTCCTGCAATTGGGATTGAGATAGTTTAGTGATCAAGTAATATAATATAAGTTACAAACAAACAAAATAGACTGATGCGTACCTGTGGAGCTCGTTAGTCCTGATCGTTTAACCTTTTGAATGACCTGTGATGTATTTGTCCACGTTGTCCCTCCTCTTTGGTTTAAATGAGTTATGTCAGTGTGCCATAGCATGGAAAATCAAGTATGACGGATATGAGTGTCGGAACCATCATAGTAGCCGCTCGACCTTTGGGGGTCGGGAAAAGGCGTCAGAGTCGAGTGTGTGCGTGTATGCTCCCAAAAGGTCAGGGACTGTAATAAGGAAGTCGTTAAATGTCTCCAGAATCTATATCACCAAGTGTGTCAACTATCATTCGTCAATAATGGAAGCTGGGGAGTTTAAAGAGATTGGAATGATCATACTGTACGTTCCCTGCAACTTCGATCGACGACATTTTATGTGTTCTAGATTGCATTTGTCGAGCAGCTGTGATGTGTTAAGTCTTCAAAAAATCCTGTCACGAGGCGCGTGTTCTTTCGGCACACTCTGTTTCGCTCCTTCATTTTGCTATAAATTCTAGAAGTTCTGCGGGGAATTCTACGCATATGTCAAGCTTATACCTCTGCAACACTGGTCTTGCGAGTTTATTCAGAAGAAACTCCGTGTGATAGTCCTTTGCACTATGGGATCCCCTTTAAACATGGGACGAGGTCTACAAGGTAGCCAAAGTTCTAGGTCTGAACCCCATAATGCCTGGGACTCTTTCTTATTGGCTTCCAGTGTCCTTGAAGCTCCAACAGGAGGTACATGCCTTTGCTTGGAAATGGTGTTTGTGTCTCCAACGAAGGTTGGGGTGGAGAGAAGTACATCTGAAATAGGTATGCTGGGGACCATGCCCTCTTAGGAGCGGACACCACAAAGAAGGGGGAGGCCTAGGAAAGATATGGGAAAAGGGGTGGAAGACCACCTCCCAACTGAGATGAGTGTACATCCAACCGCTGAGGGGTCTATGATGTTTACTAACTGGTCGGATCCTGTTGGGACTACCGGTAGTGGAAGCAAGAGACAGAAGGGGAGGGAAAAGGCACTGGGTTCTCCCGTCAAGAGTCCCATCTAGCAGTTAGAGTGGGCCAAACTTTCCATAGCTGAACTCTACCAAGAGAATAGAGAGTTGTGGAGCCACTTGGCGGCGAAGAACTAGGAGGTATCGACGTCGCAGGGTCGCGAAGGGAGCACAGTTTGGCTCCAAAGACGGCTTTGAGAAGCACAAGATACAATTTTGTAGCTACGCGAGGCACATAGGATGACAACGAAAGAGGAGAAGAAAACATTACAAGGTGTGAGGGGTAGTCTGGGAGAAGGTTCGCATGTAGGAGATACCTAATGGGTGGGCTCTTGCTTTGCGTTCTCCGAAGCAACGCTTGTCAGTTTTTCTCTTTTGCTGTAAGGATTTTATATTCTTACTGCGACCAGTCTAGTTGGTCAGGATGTCGGTGGTGTCCATTTGTATGTAACCCAAGCTTGGCAAGAGCTTCAATTATATGAAAAATTCGAAAGTGTTTTGAATGTATCACATTCTTTTTTTGAATGTAAATTAACCATGTTTTCTTATCTAAGTTTTCACACACATCATGGGATTTTATAATTTTTATTATTGCATTGTAAGTTTGTCGATATGATCCCTTTAAAACTTCCGATATCGATCGATGTTAACGTGGAATTATTAGCCCAGGGTTATTAAAATATTTAAACATAAAATTTAGCATTTGGCTAGTGGGTAAGGATTGCACTTGGGGACTTCACTTGCGTCGAAAGCACAAAAAGAACTAGATACTATGACTGCCGATGCTTGGATGGCATCGGAAAAAACATTAAAATTAATGTGTAGTTTTATATGTGGATTATCATGTTGTAACTCTCTGATGCCAAAATCATATCAGGGGTCGGCGGTCGGTGATACCACTCCTCTCTTTGCGTGATGCTTACTTTTTGTTTTCCTTCCGAAGCCAAAATGAATCGGCCTTCGACAATACTCATGCCAGAGCTCATTCATGGAAAAGAGAGGCTTTTGTCCACTGACGCTGATGAAGATTGGTGCTCGGCTACTTTGAATTTCTCAAGTGATTTTCGTGACCTTTAACCTTTACCAATGCCAAACTTGTTAAGCGGGTTGGGGAAAACTTTAGATCGCCAATTCCTCAAGTAGTTGTTAAGTCCCTTTTAAAGTTAAGATGATTCTTTGTTGTATGTTCAAGAAAAATTTAAACAATTCAAACATGAAACATAAAAGATAAGCGCAGGCATTAGTTTCATACTGAAGTGAATAGATAGTGCAAAGGATCAAGTGGTACCCAAAAATGGAAATTGACATAGGCTTTTTAGGGTGTGTTGAGTGCTCAACAAAATCCAGGGAGCATCTTTTCCTAACAATAAATCTTTGAAAACCGAGACATAGTCATTAAAAACTTCATAAAAACAATGGGAGGTCTTGTGCCTCCACAAAGCCTGGTACCGGAAGGTTACTGGGTTGAATTCATAGTTTAACTTCTTGGACATAGACAGTTTTAGAAACACACAGCAATGCGCTATCGCGAAAACCAAGTAGGACGACACATAAAATTGCTTCTCTTCTTTGAATCGTGATAATTGGGAACATATTTCAATGGGAATTAGCTTCCCCCAATAAAAAATAGATTGTTCCTTGATTGTGAAATACAAAATATAAAGAACCATGCGGGAAATGTTTGTTGTGGATTCATGTCCCGTTATTCTTGTAAACAACTAGGAAATTTTCGAGAATGGATTTCTAAAAGAACTAACTTGCAACTTTGTGATATCTTCAGGAACTGCTGTCGGGTCTTCCAGGAACTCAGGTAAGAGGTCCAACCCATTATCATTCTTGTTTAGGAACTACTTGCAGTCTTATCCTTTGAAGGTCAATGTTGGCTCCGAAAATATTAACATCTTGCGGAAGACCTAAGGTGACAAAGAAACAGTAGTGTCCCACAGTAGAATAATTCTTTGTCTTGAAATATATTTTTCAGCACACCAAGAGACCACCTCCTTACAATAAAAAAATTCAGGGACGCAGCCTGCACGAGCGATTCCAGAGGTCCAAAGTACTTAGTTCTAGGTGGAACGTGATGAATAGTAAGAGTATGCCCTGGACCACTGAAATTTCTAGTCCTCACGCCCGAAGATGTTCACTATATCTCCACAGAACTGTTTTCGAGCTGCTTCCATAAGTTTACGAGAACGTTTGTTTGCTCTAGACGATGTTTGAAATGAACAGTTGGAAGGGATAATATAAACCTCCACAAATATTGGTCCAATGCATGTGAATGGGAGATCTTCTTGAGCCTTTTTCTCATTAATGACAATCTCGACGGTTGTTGAATGATGAGATGTTATCATTAAAGACTAGTAATTGCATACTTAGAAGTGTAAAGGTGGCAGGTGAGATGAAGATAAATTAAGGATTGGAGACTTTGTGAATCCGCCAACTCGACGACCTGCAAAAGGCATTCCATGCTGTTTGAGATGAACAATCGGAAGGGATAATATAACCATCCATAGATCTTGGTTTAATGCATATTAATGGGAGATCTCCTCGAGTGTTTTGCTCATTGATGAAAATCTTTACGGTTCCTGCATGACAAGATGTTAGCATTAAATATTACTAATTGCATATTTAGAAATAAGTATGAAGGTGGCAGGGACGAGGAAGAGAAATTAAGGAATCGCTAATTATCGAAAGTGGTCGGCTGGGCTTCAAAATTGGGTTACAAGGAATGTCTCAAAAGTTTTGAGTGCAAAATGCGTAACACGAAAGAGAGCATGATGGGGCAGTCCAGTGGTCAATTTGTATATCGTGGAACTCCGGGTACTATTCGCAGGTCACAGAACATTGGAAGCACAATCGTGAGCCCGCTTGTCCGGGAACCCGCAATCGAAAAAGTGGCTAAGTATGGAAGCATGAAACAATAGGTCGAACTCGTTTTCGCTAATATATTGAAATTTGTAATAGATATCCCATTACCTGGCAATATCGTTTCTGCATGTTTCTGGACAAGTTGTGTAGCGATAGTCAATGTGACTATCTCGCCGAGCCTTTTTCTTATTAATGAAGATCTTTACGGTTGTTGCATGATGAACTATTAGCATTAAACCTTAGTTGTTGCATACTTGGAAATAAGTGTGAAGGTGGCAGGAACAAGAAACAGTGACTAGGAATTGGATATTTCGTGAACCTACCAACCCGAGGATTCGCGAAAGAGATTCCAAGAAATGGGCAAGTATGGAAAGTGGTAGGACGAGCTTCAAACTAGGGTGACAAGGGTTCCCCATGAGACGTGACACCCCGACGATCAAATTGTATGTCTCAGAACTTTTGAGTGAAAAATGTGTAACACGAAAGAGGGGATGATGTGGGAGTCTGGCAATCAATTTGTATATCGCGAAAGTATGGGAGATCTCTGCGAGCCTTTTGCTCATTAATGGAAATCTTTACGGTTTCTGCATGATGACCCGTTAGCATTAAATATTACTAATTTCATATTCATAAAGAGGTACGAAGGTGGTAGGGACAGGGAACATAATTTAAGGAATGTCTAATTATCGAAAGCGGTCGGTTGGGCTTCAAAATAGGGTTACAAGGTATAACCAATAGAGGTGAGGGCTCGACGGTCAAATTGTATGTCTCATAATGTTTTAGTGCAAAACACATAACACAGAAGAGGGCATGATGGGGCAGTCCAATGGTCAATTTGTATATCGTGGAACTCTGGGTACCATTTGCAAGTCGTGAAACATTGGAAATGCAATCTTGAGCTCGCATGTCCGGGAACCCGCAATCAAAAAAGTGGCCAGGTATTGAATAGGGAAATGGTAGGTCAGACCCATTTTCGCTAATATATTGAAATTTGAATAGATATCCCATTACCTGGCAAGATCTTTCTGCATGTTTCTGGACAATTTGTGTAGGGATAGTCAATGTGACTGTCTCCTTGAGCCTTTTGCTTATTAATGATGATATTTACGGTTGTTGCATGATGAACTGTTAGAATTAAACTTTAGTGGTTGCATATTTGGAAATAAGTACGAAGGTGGGGGGCACAGGAAATAGTGACTAGGAATTGGATATTTCGTGAACCCGCCAACCCAAGGATCCAAAATAGGGTGAAAAGGGTGACAAGGGTTCCCCAGGAGACGTGAGGCCCCGATAGTCAAATTGTATGGCTTGGAACTTTTGAGTACGAAATGTGTAACACGGAAGAGGGGATGATGTGGGAGTCTGGTAGTCAATTTGTATATTGCAGAGGTCTGGGTGTTATTTGTAGGTCAAGAAACAATGGAAGTGCAATCTAGAGCCCGCTTGCCCGAGAAATCCGTGATTGAAAAAGTGGCTACGTATGGAATGGGGAATTCATCAGTTGGAGTCATGATATAAAAGCATGAGTAGAAATGTGAACCCGTGACTCTGCCAACCTGCGTAGTTAGACATTTTTGGAAAAACGACTAAGTAACCAGAAAGAGAAAGCAGAGGGGAAAAAGAAAGGGGAATTCGATTCAGTATAAAAGAGGGAAAAGAAGGGGATAAAAGAGAGTGGGAAAATAGAAAAGCAGAGGGAAATTTTCGTAAGTGGGAATTGGTCTCAAATAACTAATGGGATATTATGTCATTCATGAAGCACATTATATTATAATGGAAAATTTTAAGATACTTTTCTTGGTCACGTTTTACCATGTCAAATCAAAATTAGTTTTGGATCTAGTTTAAACTTTATGTTTTTGTGCAGGTAACACAAATCCAGAGAGGTATCCAAACGGTCAAAAGTTCACAACCCAAAACAAGCCCCATTGTTGCAAAATCATCATTTTGTTGTAAATGGTGGTTTAATGCGTGTTAATGGGAGATGTCCTCGAGGGTTTTTCTTATTAATGCCAATTTTTTCGTACTAGTGTGTTGATTTGTCACTAGTAAGAGCATAATTAATGTGCATTGGGAAGGGCGCAAAGGTGGTGGGGATGGAAGGGAGCGATAGATGTTTTGAAACATTTGTGAACCCAGGTAGAGTGAAGCTTGTGAGTTCGAGGAGTGTGGGGTGGAATTGTAGATCACAAAATTTTTGGGTGCAAGATGTATATCACAGAACAAGCGACATGAGAGTTCGATAGCGCCAACCCCAGAAACTGCGGCCATAAAATTGGCTAAGTATGGAAAGGAACGATGGTCGGTTGGACTCATGACGTGAGAATATAGATGGAGATGAGGATCTGTCAGTCCGCCAACCCGAGAACTCGTGATCATAGAAATGATACTAAGTATAGAACCAGAAAGGGATAATAGAGGGGAAAAAGAAAAGGGAAAAAGGGCTAAGTATCTCACACAACAACATCTACTGTTCGTTTATTAATGCAAATATTTTTGAACTTGTGTGGTGAGTTGTCACTAGTAAAAGCATAATGAATGTGCATTGGGAAGGGTGCGAATGTGGTGGGGATGGAAGGGAGCGATAAATGGTTTGAAACTTTTTTGAACCTGGGTATAGTGAAGCTTCTGAGTTAGAGGAGTCTGGGGTCAAATTGTAGATCACATAAGTTTTGGTTGCAAGATGTATATGAAGAAACATAGGGCATAAGAGTTCAATAGCGCTAACCCGAGACCTCGCGGTCAGATAAACGGATAAGTATTGAAAGGGACGACAGTCGGTCGGGCTCATGATGTGATGATATAGATGGAGATGAGCATCTGCCAGTTTGCTAACTCGGGAACCCATGATCGTAGAAATGCGACTAAGTATGGAACCAAAAAGGAATAATAGAGGGGAAGAAGACAAGGGAAAAATGAGTAAGTATAGAGGAGGGAAAAGAAAGGGAGAAACAAACATTTAGTCTCAGCTATGTAATATACTTGGAGGTCGACAAAGTCAGGTTAAAGTTTAAAGAGAATTTGTTTATATTTATTTGAATAGTATTCATATTAATATATCTTAATAGATTATTTGTGGTCCAAATGTAAACCATGTTCCAATTTGCAGGGTGTTTTTGGCTCGTAAATTTCGCTCAAACCCATTAGCAATAGAAAAAAATATATATGACGTAGCATTTTTATATGCAAGCATATTATCAAATATAAGAAGTTGTAATATATTCACAATATTAAATAGGAACATGACGTCAACACCTGAGTTTCCATGTTGAAATAGAGTCGTTCATTGAATCTATTTCTGGGGCCTCAAAGAATAAAAGCAGGATGAGCCTACCCATTTATTTCTTGAGTATAGGGTGGGAGCCACATAACTATGTCCTATCACAAATTATTCTTCCATGTAAAATGTAAGGAGCAAATCGAGTAGGTTTTATTTAAATCAAAGTACTGGACAGGGAAAAAAAAAAGCTTATCGTGCATTTTTAACTATGGATCAAAGAGCGTCTTAAATTCTTGTATAAAGAGGTTGAATTCATCTATCAATAGATGTACAGGCAACTGAGTCAATTTAAAAAAAATATACAAAATCCAAAAAAACAATATTAAACATTGGAAAACACCATCCAAGAACCTCAAATATTTTATATTCAGATAAACTGGGTTACAAAATACAGTTGAGATTATTTCCCAAAATAGCTCTCTTGGAATTTGTAAAACAATATATAGTTCAATACATATTCTATGAAATTTAAATGTGTTTTCCATAATGACTGAGATTGGGGCTCCCGCAGAACATAAAGAAAATATGCACAAGAATCAAGCTTGTAGAAAGAAGAAAGTCAGCGATGGAAGACAACAAGACCTGGCAAGAAGAAAGACAAAATTGTCAGTCCTTGGTTAAACCTTTCTATTTAAAGAGGTAGAGTAACTGGATGAAGACATTGACAAAGACAAAATAATGTGATCAGTATGAACTTACTATGATGGTATCCCATGCCTTGTCATTTGTTCGTTGATGTCCTTTTATGGCTTTCCTTGCTGGTTATGGGAACCGTCTCAAGCGTCCTTTTCCCTTCATTGGCAATCTTGTCGACAACCATTTTGAACCACTCCTCGATGTAGCTCCTCATGGGCGCCACGTTGATTTCATGCCGAATTTTTATACTGAAGAATTCACTTTCCAAGTCCCTTAGATCAATAGAGAGGTTGTGCAATGCTTCTTCAATATCTTGGTTTTTAATTGAATAATCAATTAGCTAGTTTTTCACGACATCTTCACCATATTCAAGAATTCCATAGAAATTTTTAAATGACAGTGTTTTATAGATCTCAACTTGATCATCAAATTGTTGCCTGATTAAAAACAATGAGTTGAATATCAATTTTGGGTCTTGGAATTCATGGGTGCTGCTAGCTAGATCTATCTCAATTAGCTTCTTGAATAGTTTTTCTCTTCTAGATATGGCCTGGCTACACTATCTTTTTATTAAACATTCCATACTTTGATAAGTGTTAATTTCCCTCTAGCATCGAAAACTTGGGGTTTAAGGTGTTTCCTTGTAATGTTCCTGGTCATGCACATCTGAGACAACTTAGAGATGTGATTCATGCCCAATTGAAAGAAGAGGGAGTGGTTTTATGTGACGTCAGCTTTGGGGGGAAAAATTCTATTAGCCAACAGAAGCTTAGACAAAAAATTCAAGTATCTTATGATTGGTATTCTTCCTTCATTTGATTGTTTGGTTGGTTGAAAGGCCTGCCTGAAGATTAGTATGTTGAATTTCTTTGTTTTACTGTTGTAAATTGGAAGGGACTTTCAAGTCACCTGAAAAATGATCCTTTGTTGAAGTATATAGCATCTTCCAACAACACATATTTGGAAAGTGTATCAAATGTTGTAGACCACACTAGAATTTATCTTTTGTTAGAGGTGTGGCACATATCGTGGCTTACAAAATGCTCTGGAATATTTGGAAGTGACGCCAAATATTACTCCATGCTCGAATATACTCAGAAGAAAATTATAAATTTGGATCCTCACAAAGGTGAGAAACTGTATGAGTGGTTGAATCAACATCCTAAAATTATAAAACTTTCTATCTCAAAGTTTGTTGAGCGACTTTTGGATGTAGTAACAGACTCGACAAACAACCAACTATTATCTCAAAGTTTTTTGAGCGACCTCTGGATGTAGTAACCGACTCGACATATGATAAAATTTTGATCACTACTGGTACTAAAGTCAAGTATATCAAGTTGTGACTCCAGGATCTAGGTAGCTTCAGATTCAGACATCGACATTGGCAGTGATTCCAGGCTCTAGATAGCTTCAACTTCGGACATTGACACTGGCGGTGGCAATGGGAACAATGTCATCGATGGCAGGGCGATAATGCAGTGAAAAAGTAGGCTTGTCATTGTCAAAGCACTTAGACTGCAGGGTTGTCAGACCTGTAAAAGAGCATTGACTTTAGCGTTGCTTTGTCATGACAATTACAATGTTGTTGTGAGTTTGGACATATTTGGAGGTTGGGTGTCCTATGTGATGATGACCTCAACATTAGGTGCATGCCAGACATTTATTATCTAGACATTGTACTGTTAATGCAATTGTCATAGTCGACAATGGATCAAATGCATTGCTACAAGAAATATTAATTGTGTAATTAATTTACATTCTTGAAGGACGTGAATATCAAATGAAGACTCAAACTTTTTGACCAATGGTGTGTTAAAGAAATAAATTATTTTATACATTAAAAAATAAACAATTGTCTTTTTTATGTCTAACATTAGGTTTCACACATAAACATTTTTAAGTTAATTGAAATTAATATATAGTCAACTCAGATCCCCGGAAGCGATCAAAATCCCTAGAGCTAGTTTATTTCCATCATGTTAGTTGGGATAGAAGGATCCACCACCAGGAGAAAGAAACAAGATAGAAATAAAAGCATTTGTGCAAACCCACGTTGGGGATGGAAGCAATCTACGACCAGGAAGGCACGTTGTGCTTATCGACCTGTGATCCTAATGAAAAATTGGAGAGATTCTTGCGGCGAGGTGACAACAATTTATTTGAACCAGACAAGTTAATACTTCAAGCATTGAGAAACTTCCATTTTTTTCAAATTTCAAATACCGGATCTACTGCAATAGAAGAAATGCATTCTCCTTATTCAAAGCATGAGAAACAACAAGAAGATTGATATTCGATGGAAATAGCTCTGGAATATCTACTACATCAAGGTCTCTTCTAAAGAATGAAACATAATCATTACATGAAGGTGGTAGTAAAAGGTAATATTCAAAAACCAAATCATTACCTGAATACGTCAAACTTCCTATAGTAGGTGGTAGTATAAATTAATCTTCAAAAATTGTTGCAAAGTCCATAGTCCAGAATTCCTCCCCATTAAATTTTCCCAGTTACTCGTCGATGCAAGCATCATAAACTTTTGAGAGCCTCGTTCCCTGATTATATACCCACCTTAAACCACTAGGAGAATATTCTTGCAAAGAGTGGTAAGCTCTTCAACCTATATGCAATTATTTGCATATAATAGTGAAAACAATGTGCAGTAGTGATAGAAAGTTGATTGTATGTCGATTCGGTTACTACAGCTAGAGGTCGCTCAAAAAACTTTGATATAGAAGTTGACTTTATGTCGAATCTGTTACTACACCTAGAAGTCGTTCAACAAACTTTGACATAGAAAGTTCTGTAATTTTAGGATGTTGATTCAACCACTCATACAGTTTCTCACCTTCATGAGAATCCAAATTTTTAATTTCCTTCTAAGTACATTCTGTAGATTATAACCTTGTACAATATTTACTACAAACAAATTTTCAGTAAAAGAACATAAAAGATACAATGGAAAATACAAACATTACACAGAGATTTTTCCCCTAGAAACCCAAACCGGGAAAACCAACATATTCTATATTCATTCATAATGATACATTGTTTACAATAAAATATACATATAGGAGCTAGCGACATCCAAAACCCTAACCCAATGACCTGGATTAGTCAACAACCCTAATTCCTTAACTGTAACTAGAAAACCATCGGAAAAAAAACATGTGCTGAAAAACCACCTAAATATGAGACATGTTCCCCGAGGTAGATTTTTTTTTTTTTTTTTCCAGGGCGCTACCCCCGAACCCCCGCACGGGGGGCTTCGCCCCCCTATAACCCCCCATGTGCGCCCAAGTCAACGCAGACACTACTACTTGTGAAAAGAATATAACACATACCCAACATTCTCCCACTTGTTGTTTTCTTTGCATATTGGGGGTTACAAGGTTACATAGTCAAGAATCCAGGGCAATAATTCCTATGGATCCTCTACACGAAGAGAACTTCTCAGTGCTCAAAAATTCTGTTAATGAATATGAAACATTATTCAATGTGTCCACCTTGATCAACATTATTTTATTTTCTTCAATCATGTCTCTCACAAAGTGATATTGAATATCAATATGCTTTGTCTTTGAATGATAAGTTAGGTTCTTCACTAGAAAAATTGCACTTTGATTGTCACAATATATCCGTATAGCTTGTTGTAACAACCGAATACCTGAACACAATATTTGTAACCATATTTCTTCCTTACTTGCATGAGTGGCTTCCATGTATTCAACTTTTGTAGTTGAAAGTGCCACTACAACCTGTCTTTTCCTCATCCAACTTATTGCTCCTCCAAACAGGTTAAACACATACCCACTTGTAGATCTCCTATGATCCAGATCTCCAACCCAGTCTACATCCACAAAGCCATGTATATCCACCACTTTGTCCAATCCTGATCTTCCTTCGTATCACAATCCATAGCTAGCAGTGCCACACAAATACCTGAAAACCCTTTTCACTGCTGTCCAATGATCCTTCCCTGATTTTGACATATACCTGCTCAAAAATCCCACTGCATGTGCAATGTCCGGTCTAGTACAGACCATTACATACATCAAACTACCAACTACACTCACATATGGAACACGAGACATGCCCTCCTCCTCTTCTTGTGTCTCGGGACACTGATCCGCATACAACTTTACCTTAACAGGAATAGGAACCTTGACCGATTTACATTCCTGCATATTAAACCTCTGCAATATTATCTCGACATATTTTCTTTGATTTAACCAGATTTTCCTCTTTTTCCTATCTCTTTTAATTTCCATGCCCAAAATGAAATTTGAAGCACCGAGATCCTTCATGTCAAATTTAGAGGACAACTGAGTTTTCACATCCTGGATAATCTCC
>JZKD02S1829207.1:470087-482240 GCA_000966675.3 Picea glauca
GTGGAAACACCATGCTATCTATGAGTCTCGATCCCGTAGTGTCATTATTACTCTAGGGGGTCATCTCTACAGGATACCAGAGGTAGTTCCAACTACTGCCCCACCTAAACAGTGTTGCGAGGTAGTATCTCATACTACAAAATTCATCTTCTACACAATCTGTTCAAAAGTGGAACAAAAGGATACTGCAGCCACTATAGCCTCGGCCCAAGCACCTTCTATCCACTAGAAGCAGGTCGACAAGGTTGTAGCAAAGTACAAAGATTTCTTCTGCACACAGTCATCTCATGTAGCTAGACTGGTTAAAAAGGTCCAACCCTTCCAGCCACAGGTTCATGACAACCTTCAACAAACCAAGCAGCGCGACGGTTCCAACAAGGCAAGCAACTCACGAAGATTCAGATTTAGCAATCGTTTTCCCCTCTCCCCCGGGAACTCAACGCAATGGAGACCATTGCTTCCTAAGGAGGGAGGATTGATCCAGGTGGATATCGGTGGCCACCCGCCTTCTCCAATTGGCCCAAAACATGTTATTGACAATTTTGTTAATTTACTATTTTTAGCGGTTTTTAACTTCCAGGGCCATTTTGAGGACCTAAACGATGTTTTTTGAGAAAACGGGGAGCAACATGGATCAATGTTGTCTCTCTTGCAATATCCCTAAATATTTATGTGTTATATCTTTGCTCTCATTTCGTGCCGAAAATAATCCGGATCAGTGATGCTGATGATACTATGGTATCCTGACCAACAATGGGTAGCTCAGTTAGGATTTTATATCCTAGGGGACTGATCATCCCTGGATAGATCCCGAAGGTCCGGTAGGGACGGTCTGTCAGAGTACCTGTGCATGTATATGCCACGTGTGGTAGCTCCATTAGGATTTTATATCATAGGTAATCTTTTTATTTCTGGGCAGATCCTGAAGGTCTGGTAAGGATGTTCTATCAAAGTACCACGTGGTAGCTCCATTAGGATTTTATATCCTAGGGAATCTTATGATTTCTGGGCAGAGCCCTAGGATCTATCAGAGTACCACAAAATGTTGTTGTTGCACCTGCCTCATTTTGTTGCTATATGATGATGATGTTGTTTCTCTAACCTCGTGTTGTTGATGATGTTGTTGCTCCAACCTCGTGTTGTTGATGATGTTGTTGTATCGGCCTTGTGTTGTTGATGATACTGTATCATCCTAGTGTTGTTGATGTTGTTGTTATAGTTTTATACTAACTAATGTTGATGTTTCAGATTTCAACTCCATGCTGTGAACGATGATGATAATTTTATTTCAGCTCCATGTTGTGAACGATGATGATAATGTTATTTCAGCTCCATGCTGTGAACGATGATGATGATGATATTCCCGCTCCATGCTATGAACAATGATGATATTGATGATGAGAAAAACTTTCGATGATTTATAGATGCACCAGTTAATGTTCCAAGACACTAATGATGTTTCTTCCCCCTCTCTCTCTCCTAATGATGTTGTATTATAGGATACCCTTCTTGTTAAGGGGGAGTGTTGAAATATTGTAACTGCGAAGAATATTCTAATTATAATTGAGTTATTATCTTATAGATAAATCCCCTTTTGTGGATTGATCATGTTGGGACTTAGGTATGACCAAATCCCCTTTTGTGTATTGGTCAAACCATGTTTATATGATACTAATAGAGAAGTCAGCCCCTAGGGATAATTAAAGTGATTTTAACCACTAGTTGAAGAAGTCGGCCCTGCCTAATGAAGAGACACAACCCTAGCGCTCCTCAACTAGTATAAATAAGAGAGGATCACACCTCATTATCTAACTCACTCAACTCACTCATCTAGTGCGCAAGTTTGAAGGAAGCTGCAGTTAGAAGAAGGAGAAGGGAGAGGCACATTGCTCAGTCTTGGATATTCTCTAGTGTTTGGTATTTTATCTTGGCATTTTATTGGCAATCTATATTAAGGAAGTTTTTGTTGGGTTTTCTCCCCCATGAGGGTTTCCTAGGATAAAATGTTGTGTACCTTGTAATTATGTTTCTCTTAATGATCCTACTTATGGTATTATTGTCTAGTAAATCGAAAAGAACTTAATAAAATCTCTAAATTTAACAAAAATCACTATTGAAAATGCAAAGTAATGGAGGAAAACATCAATACTCATATTATTGTCTAATGGAAAGGAAAAAACATGTGGTATTACCTCAAATATTCATAGAACAATATAGAAGAACCACACTTTTATTATAAGAAAGCCCTTGAGGTAGGGAAACACCATACAATGGATCCTATTATGGAGGGGATCCTCTCATGTTCACTTTCCTCTTCGACGGGGAAACCTTCTAATGAGCTTCAACTCCAAATACAATACTTCTCTTCATATCACATTACATTTCTTGAACCCCTTTATATAGTTCTACCATCACCTAAGAACATTCTAGAGGAGTAATCTTCTAGAAGTAGAACCTTCTAAGAAGTCATCTTAAATTTATTATATCTAACTATCATAAAGGTCCTTAGTCAATAATATAGTGGACCTATTCCACATTACATTGAATGGTCTCCACTATTATCATTATGGGCCCTTTGCCCCCCCCCTCCCCACTACCTCTCTAGCTATCTAACATCCCATATCCCATATGAAAGCGTTGTCCTCAATGCTTGATGTACAACCATATACTAGGGTCCCATGGATAAGTGTGGACCATAGTGCTGAAGTAGACTAGAGAACTAGGTTCTCATGGATAAGTGTGGACCATAGTGCTGAAGTAGACTAGAGAACTAGGGTCCCATTGAGAAATGGAAGCCACCATGCTAAAGCATTCCAATCGCCATTGTAAACCAGGGTCCGATGTCCAATTGTTCATGTTAAATCCACATGGAAGATATCAAAATCCAATAAACAATTGAAAATGATGCTCCCAATACTGACACCTATCATGTGGATCCAAATAAGAATATCCATCCACATAGTGGAAAAGGGTCAAAGTTGAATCTGGAAGGAACAATATCGTTGTAGAATATGCAGGTTGGACACTGGTAATCATAACTAGCTCTTGATGTGTCACATTGATGTGCTCTACATAAGGTGGAGTACAGTCATCAAATAAAATATGGAAGTGGTTGTCATCCCAAAAATGACAACTATCCATATACCAATCATCACAATCGGCTTCAAAATCATACCAAGCATATATTTCTTGATTATATTAATCCTTGATGTCCACCATAAGAAATATATCTTGCATGCTATCCAATACATCTTGAATACTATGAAAACTATCATTGAGACCATCTGCAAGGTCATTCAATATGTCATGCAATGTGCCATACAATGTGTCATACAATTGGGCTTTGATTGCTTTAGTGATCTGTAAAATTTCTTTGAGGGTTTGAGAGGAAATAGCCATTGGAAACACCACATAAAATATACCAAAAGAAATCTCTTAAAATAATTTATTCAATGGAATTTATCTGGTAACAATCTGAGCATCCTATGAAAATTTATGAACTCTGCAGTCCCACCGCCGTCACAAAAAACCCAAAAAAATAACTGATTTTAAATCAACGATATATTCACTTCAAGAGCTCTGGTTTGGATGATTTTTTTTTTTCAAATTGGGTGAAATTGTGAGAAGAACTCATATATATATATATATTGAAAAATTCAACCTCAGATGCTACATAAATCAGAAAAATCATGCAGCCTTCTGGGGAAGAAATAAAACCCTGAAAATTGCAGATTTTAAAATGCAAATAACTTGACTTCCCGGACTCCGTTTCAGACAATTTTTTTTTTATAACGTGGGTGTTTTTCTGAGAGGAACTCAGATATACAACCATTTCTTTAAAATTTTGCACCAAAACATACAAAAATCATTCAAAATGTCGCGACCCTCTTTTTTTTTTCGAAAAAATAAATCTGCAAAAAATAAAAATATTTTCCCACTCTTCCTGCCAAAGAAAGTTCTTTGATACCACTTGTTAAGAATCCGATACTTGCATACAGAAACACCACAAATATTCAGAGAACAATATAGAAGAACCACACTTTTATTATAAGAAAACCCTTGAGGTAGGTCAACACCATACAATGGATCCTATTATGGAAGGGATCCTCACTTGCCTATTAGAGGGGGAAACCTTCTAATGAGCTTCAGCTCCAAATATAATACTTCTATTCATATCCCATTACCTTGCTTAAACCCCTTTATATAATGCTACCATCACCTAAGAACATTCTAGAGGAGTAATCTTCTATAAGTAGAACCTTCTAAGAAGTCCTCTTACATTTATTATATCTAACTATCATAGTGGGCCTTATTTAATAATATAGTGGACATAGTCCACCTTACATTGAATGACCTCCACTATTATAAATATGGGCCCTCTAGACCCCCCCACTACCTCTCTAGATACCTAACAGTGGGATCCAAAAATTTCCTTGGGATGACTCTTTCTCCTCCTTAATTCTCTCTATAACTTTGATGGATCAAGAAACCTGGCTCTTTGGTGAGATAACACAAGAAATCATGAGGGAAATGGATGGTAGAGATGAAAGAGCGATATGTATGGTCTCCAAGTTCATTCCTTAAACTTAATCTTGTGATTTTTTCTTCTTGTATAATGCAATCCCATGGCATTATTTTATAGGAAAGGATGAAGCTTCAATGGTGAACCAACTTCAATGTAAATGCTCCTTGTACACTAATGGTGTTAAGCCCTAAATAGTGGCACATTACCCCTTAATTATTGCATATTACATTAGTATTGTTATTTTATTTATTTTGGCTTGGGTCCATTAGTTGTGATTGTACATCCTAGTCTCCTATATATACTAATGAGACCTTTTCATTTGGAATCATCTTGTATTTGTGCATTTATGTGTTGTATAAGGAGGTTTCCCCATCGAAGAGGTTTATTATCTGAAATTGTCTCCTTTTCAAGGTGTGGATTACTTATTCTAATGTTTTTATGCTATTTGGATATTTGTTTCCTAACATTTGGTATCAGAGCTCAAGGTCTTAGGGTTTCAATGCTGCATCTGAGACACCTTGGCATTTTCGCTATAACTTATTTTTTGGGAAGTCTATGAAGGAACACTTTGGGGGATATTTATTAGAATGATCAAGGTACTTTTGGTTAAAATAGTAAATTCTAGGGATTTATAATTGCATAGATATATCCTGTGCAAGATAGGGTTCTTGAATCATCCTGAATCCTGTCATCTCATAATTCTCGCTATAAATTTTTTGATGTGATGATTCAGACTGTGAAAATTTGAGGATATTAAGAGGATTTATCAAGGTATCTTTGGTAAAAACTTCATCTTGTAGGTCATCCTAATTTTGGAGATACACCCTATGTAAGATAGGGTAGCTGACTAGTCCTATTAACTAGCCTCAAATAAGTGTTTCGGGTAAAACAACGATGTCTTAATCAGTGAGTATCCAAATTAAGTGAGACCATTTGCATTGGAAAATGAACGTTTTTTCGTATTTGTGGTGCAAGTTTTAGAATAAGATATCACATATTGTGCACTTGGCACGCTTTACAAGTACTCTCTCCTGGAAAGGAAAAAAATCAGCAAGGTGTGGGGAAGTTACCATAACTTCCACTTGGCACATCCAACTTTGATCAGACCCATGGCATTTTCAGAGAAGAAATATCAAAGAACTAGATAACAAAATTTCAGACCCAAAAGGGTCAAAATTTTAAAGATACAACATAAGAAAGGTCGGTTAGTAGAACAACCTCCAAATCAGGGTTTAAAAGGTGTGTTTTTTTGTTGTTGGAAATTTGGATATATTTTGACTAGAATATCCAATTGGGGTGATTCAAAAAGTAGAATAAAGTGGGATAAAAGGAGTATCACATAAATTGATTTATTAGAATCTTTTTTGAGGAGCTGCGTTTAGGGTTCACCTTTGAAACCTACCGCTATCTCTTCCTTTTCCATATTCATGGAGGCCGAGGGAGGGGCACCCCCAGCCCCCTCCTATAGTTCAGTTACAGGAAAGGAGCACGGCTCTAGTCACTTCAAATGCCCGACCTTCAAACTCCCAGAGGGCATGCAACAATTAATTTGGGAGGATGAAATGCCGAAGGAAAAAATGATGGACATCGACCTGAAAACCAGTCAACCAAGAACAAAATGCACTTGGGAACCCAAAAAATGCATCCCACAAGCCCTGATAGCTCCAAAATATACCATCATATCTCCAAGAATCAAGGATTAGAAACAATACATGAGAGATTTTTCCCTGATAGGCAAATTCCTGGGGCTATGGCCTTCCAAAAAAGACTTGTTCAAATGGATTCAACATTGGTGGAAACCCAAGGGGCACTATGACCTCCAACTAGGATCAAAAGACTTCTTCATGATCATATTGCATAACCTGGAGGACAGAAATTGAATCTTCGAAGGGGGGTCGTACTTCTATAACTCGACAGGCATTTTTCTTCGATTCTGGATGGAGAGATTCAGATCGAAAAAGGAAGACTTCACCCATGCCCCGGTTTGGCTGAAGTTATATTCTCTCCCACAAGAATTGTACTGGAGGAGATCCTTGCAGGAATTGGAAACACCATCAGCAGCTACGTCAAAGCCTTAGAGGCAACCAAGCATTGAAGGTACACTGCTTATGCTTGCATTTGTGTCTATTTAAATATTTTGAAACCCCTTCTTGGAGCCATTATATTGGATTACCAAGATGAAAAATGGTTCCAAGCCCTAGATTATGAACACATCCCCTTTCGCTGCCACAAGTACCATGAGCATGGAAATATATTCCATGAATTCCCTCTAAATAACCCCCCTAAGCCATCTCAGGAAGATTCTGAAAAGTCCAAGGATGGCTTCACCCAAGTCACGGGTTGCAGAAAGCACCAAGCCAAAAGGGAACCTCCCTAGGCCCACCCCAGACCTCCTACCAAGAACTCCTTTAGCACCCTTAAAACCCCGTTGGATACCCCCTATCCTTCTACCAACCCTTTGACAACCCCTGCAACTGTTCAAACCCCTGCAATTCCTGATCTCCCTGCCCAATCATCCTCTCAATCGCTAGTCACGACGGCCACTCTTCCAACCACTCTCAGCCCAGAAATAGGCAATCTAGACACGGACTTGGATGATAAAGAGCTGGAAGGAATCAATATGCCGCATCTGGAGCAAGCTTATCACAAGAAGCAACTATACACCATACTGCCCGACCAGCTACGCAAGGTGCACAAAGTCTTTTTCAATTCTTCAGTAGGAGGTTTAGCCCGAGCTAGTACAAACCTGGGAATACAAAAAGAAACCTCAAAGGAACAACACAAGCCTACAAAAGAGGAGAAAAAGAGAGGCAGGAAACCAAAAAACCAACTCATTCAAGACGTCGATAACTTCCTGGTCAGCTCAAGTCAAATTCATTTGATCTCAGATAACTTCCCTCCCCTCCAACCCCCATCATCCTCATGAATATACTATCTTGGAACATAAGGGGCCTTAATGCAAAGAGAAAACAATTTTTTCTCAAAGAAAGAATCAAGAAGGAACAACCAGACATACTCCTCCTACAGGAAACGAAATGTGCAGGAGTAGAAGTGCATACCACTCTTCAAAGATGTTGGACACAGGTCCAACATGTGGAAGTAGATGCCAAAGGGGCAGCTGGAGGTATTGCAATGCTCTAGAATCCAACCACATCTCTACTTGAAAACTTTTTTACCTCCAAATGGAACATCACTTCCTCCTTTTACCTCATTGGTTCAAACAAACAAGGCTACATCACAAACGTTTATGGACCCCCCAGACCAGGGGACAAAGAAGCCTTCCTACAACACCTGGAATGGATTGCAGAACACTTAGGCCCCCAAAGGTGGATCCTCGAGGGAGAATTCAGTATGATCACAGGGCTGGAGGAAAAAAATGGGGGCCATCACTCTCTAGGAAATGACAACATGCTCTTCAACCACACCATAGGTCTACTGAACCTCATCGACATTGAAACAGACAATGGGTTGTTCACTTGGTCCAACAGACGCTCGGGGGCCCAACACATTTCCAACATACTAGATCGCTTCCTAATTTCAGAAGCCATTATGATGGATGGTTTAGCCTGGAATGCTACAGTCATAGACACCTCGAGATCAGATCACTAGCCAATACTACTAACTCTCAACATCACTAGCACCCCTGGTAGAAAATCCTTCTGCTTTGAAAAATTCTGGTGGACACACCCAGATTTCCAAACGAACATAAAGACATGGTGGGAGGAGGCAGCGATCCAAACAGGGACCCCAATGTATCAGTTTCAACAAAGGCTAAAAAACCTCAAACAACACCTAAAATCCTGGAATAAGTACACCTTTGGCGATATTTTCCAAGCACAGGAGCATCTAAAACAACAAATGCAGACACTCCAACAACAGATCCGAACACAAGGCCTAACGAAAGTCCTAAAAACACAGGAAACACTCCTAAACAACCAGATTGCAGAAAGAAGAGCACTGGAAGAAGTACTTTGGAGAAAAAAATCTTGCATCCAATGGATGAAAGAGGGGGAAAAAAACACAAAATTCTTCCACAGATCCATGCTCCAACGATGCCAAACTAATTTCATCACCCACCTAGTCTCAACACAAGGTACATAAATTCAACAACATGCTGATATGGAAAAGGAATTGCTTTCTTACTACCAAAATCTTCTTACAGAACCTCCAACAGATTGCTTGCAGGCCATCGAGTCGATCCTAAAAAACATTCCCAAGGAAGTCACCAAAGAGAAAAATGAAGCCCTTATGAGACCAATCACTCAGGAGGAGGCTGATCATTCTCTTAAGGCTACCCTGCTGGGAAAATCTCCTGGGCCAGACGGCTTCACTTCAGACTTTTCTAACTACTGTTGGGGAATCATCCGTGAGGACGTATGGGAAATCATCGAGGACTCCAGAAAATCCAGAAAGGTCCTTCAGGCCCTCAATGCAACCTTTCTCACCCTCATACCTAAAGAAAACAACACCACTTCTCCCTCACACTTCATGCCTATAGCCCTCTGCAATGTCATATACAAACTCCTAACAAAGATCATTCTTACTCACCTTAAGCCCATTCTACTATTCTTAATCTCCCCAGAACAATACAACTATGTGGAAGGTAGACAAATCCTGGACAGCGTGATCCTGGCACATGAATCTATCCACTCCCTTCACTCTACCAAAACTTAAGGTATGCTCCTAAAACTAGATCTCTCTAAAGATTTTGATAAATTGAGCTGGAGCTACCTAAGATCATCTCTCCTGGCCTTTGGCTTTGATCCCACTTGGGTCTCCTAGATAGTCAATCTCACCTCTTAAACATTGTTTTCCATACTCATCAATGGTGTCCCCTCCAAAACTTTCTCTCCCTCAAGAGTAATAAGACAAGGGTACCCACTCTCGCCCTTCCTCTTCATCCTAATGGTTGAAGGGCTCAGCCAAACTCTCAAAGCAACCATCAGGAACCACTCTCTCTCTGGCCTCACCCCCCATGGAATTTCTTCGGCCATCTCGCACAACCAATTTGTAGATGATATAATTCTTATGGGAATTTCCACATCGAGAGAATCCATGCGCTTCAGATCTATCATTGACCTCTTCTGTGAAGCTTTGGGCATGAAGGTGAATTTATTCAAATCCCAAGTCTTCTTCTTCAACACACCTATGTAAATCTAAAACCAAATCACTCTCATCCTAGGCTTCACTCGCAGCGTCCTCCCCTCCATCTACCTGGGCATCCCCCTCATTGATAAACCTATCAAAAACTCTTCCTAGGACTCCCTACTGTCCATCTTTAGGAAGAGACTCTCCCTTTGTACCTTTCGCTCCCTTAATCTGCCTGGGCGTCTCATCCTCCTTAAATCAATCCTCCAAGATATCCCGGTCTACATCTTCTTAGCCTTGGCGGCCCCAAATTTTATGCTTAACACCTTAATAATTATTCAAAGAAGCTTTCTGTGGAAGCCAATAAATAAGGGCGCAAAATGTCCCTGGTAAGATGGAAAAAAGTCTGCAATCCAAAAAAGGAAGGAGGCATTGGTCTTCAAGAAACAACCATTCTAAACAAGGTCCTGAGTGCTAAAATTTGGTGGAGATGGTTAAAGATACCACACCATATTTGGGCACGACTGTGGGGGAAGAAATATACCCCCACAATCCCCAAAAGAGAGCTCATTAGATGGAATGGTAAAATCCCTAGGTCGCTTATCTGGAATGTGGCTAGGAACAATCACGGACTTATCATAGACCATTCGTTCTGGGAACTGCAAAGTGGATCCTTGGCATACTTTTGGAGTGATTCGTGGCAACAAATCCCAGCCCTGAACATAGATCTGACTCTCAACAACCTCATCCCTCTCACAACCATCGTTGGACTCCACAAAGTGATCGACTTCTGGAAGCCTTTCGACCCAGGGGAAATCTAGCGTACCTAGAAAAACTCCCACGAGAACCTGAACATTCCCCCAGATTTCAATCTCCGTCCCTTGTAGGAGCATCTTGTCTCAAGGAAAATTTTAAGTCAACAAGGGGAAGACATACTTATATGGGGACACTCCACCACAAGAGCCTTCAACATACCAAAAGCTTACTACATAAAAGTGGGTCACAAAACCTTACCTCGAGAGGAGTTTTGGGGGAAAATTTGGGACATGAAATCCTGGCTGAAAATCAATACCTTCCTTTGGTTAGTGGCACACAACAACATCCTTACCTAGGATAATTTAAGAAAAAGGGGTTTCATTGGCCCATCTTGGTGTCAACTATGTGGCCAAGAGGAAGAAACTCAAAATCATCTCCTCAATATATGCCCCTATAGTTCGTGCATCTGGGACCATAGCTCCAGCATTATGAGAACAACAGACAGGAACCGCATAGGTCTAAGGGAAACTATTGAAAACTAGAGAAGCTCGACCTTTCACTCACCCATCCTCAATAGAATCCGGCAATTGCTCTTAGGCTTCATTCTTTGGAAAATCTGGAAAGAGAGGAACAAACAATTTTTTAATTCAGTCACTAGGAACTGGAAAGACGTGTGGACCATAATTCACACTAATATCAATGAAAAAATCTCGTTGCATCCCTGGATAGAGAAAGGCCTCAAAAACCCACAAAATGAAACTAACATTCTCAGTTCCTGGCGACTCAATATCATTCCTACCCCTGAAATGCCTTTTGCAGCTACAGGATGCAAGACCAACCACACTCATTGGGAAGCTCTGCCCATAGACTGTTATAAACTCAACTTTGATGGAGCCTCCAAAGGGAATCTGGGACCAACAGGTTATGGTGCAGTCATCCGGAAAAGTAAAGGGGAAATCCTCTATGTCCTGACAGGTAATATGGGGCACAATACCAACAACGCTGCAGAAATATGGAGCCTCCTATGCATTTTACAAGTTGCCTCATAGCAAGATATTTTTCCCCTCATTGCAGAAGGAGACTCACAAATTGTTATAAATCTCCTCTCTCATCTACTCAATGACACAGACCCGAGGAAAATCTCTCCATGATGGAGACTCGTGAATGGGCTTTGCAAAATAAAATCAACTCTCCAGCCTCACTGGGTAATCCTCTCGTCCCATGTAAGAAGAATGGCCAATCAAGTTGTTGACTAGTTAGCAAATTTGGGTGTCGAGTTGGAGGAAGGCGTCTTCTCTTGCTCCCCTTCCACCAACGCCTCATAGCCCATAGTCATCACTTGCAAGAACATAGCTCACACCAAAGACCAACCCCCAGATGGGGTGCCTCCGTGATATGATGGGTGTTATTTGGGATGAGGCCACATGACCAGGCCACTTGCCACTTGGCGTCTGTCCATCGTCATCTCCCCTCTCCAGTCACTTTTGGAATTTAAATGGCCCGACACCACCCTCCATTTCTCATTTACACCCTACAGCTCACACGAACAAGAAGCTCTACAACTTGTGCATCCTCATGGTGCCGTACAGAGAGCCTTCCCGGTCACCTCAACTCCAGCCTGTTTAGCCTGCTCCTAAAGCTGAGATGTGGGTTCTTTCTCCTCACACACTCACTCATAATTTATAAAGCCTAACCTCCCGAGTTCACTCCCTTATTCATTCTGAGACCAAGCTCTAGTGGGGCTTCTCCTTGTTTACAATTTTGTTGTGGGGATTCTCCCCTCC
>JZKD02S1829207.1:520729-535499 GCA_000966675.3 Picea glauca
ATTCAATGTAATAATCAACACTTCATTCAAGTAATTCCTTTTAATAACCATTCAATTGCTCATAAGAAAAACGTTATTTGCATAAGTGATATTAATAGCAAGAGATGACGACAACACTTAGTTAGTAAGGTTAGTCCTAGGCTAGGGTTAGTAGTTAGGGTTTCATTCAAAGTGTTGAGAGTTGTTTTAATCATAACATTCACAGGCTTGGTCTTAGATCAATGCATTTCCAGGGTTAATGGAGTCAAAAGGAGGACACGGGAGTTGAAGGATCAAGAAGATAGTAAGGCTAAGGACTGGAAGGTGAAGCTTTGAGGTGTTTCTATGGCAAGGACTCAAAGTCAAAACCCTAGGGGAGAGAGGCTCACTTCAGTGTAGGGGAACTAGGCTTCAATGCTCTTTCCTCCTTCCTTAACTCAATGGAAAAAACGGATAGCTTAAAAAATGGCATGGAACTAAGACAAGAGGATCTGTAAGGCAATGTGTTGCTAAGGCAAGGCTTTACCAGCAAACCCTAGAAAATCGACTCATCAAGTTGTAGGAGAGACTAGGCCCTGATGCATCTTCTTCTTCTTAGCTCAAAAAGTAAAATGGCTAGCAAACAAGAGGGAGAAAAGAGTGTAGCTACGGCTAGGCTCTTTCTCTCTTCAAAAATGGCTAAAACTATTGACGGGGACATGAGACAAGGACCTACAATGTGTTTTTTTCACCTAGGGTTTATTCAGAAAATTTATAGCAATATATGCAAGAAATAACAATAAAACCATTCAATCAAGAAGTTTTACAGAAATTTACTTACATATCACTAAGAAATAACATAGAAAACCCTAGTTGTAACACCTTCCATCAAGAAATGCCACGAAATTTCAATAGAAATCCAAAAATGTCTTCCTTCAATAGGTGCGCCTCACAATTTCAGCCAAAGAACCCAAGTGTAGCGCAAATTGCAGACCTCGCTAATGAGTGAGTGAGAGATGATGAAAAAATGAAGGTTAAAACCCTCAATTTATACAGTACCATGACCCAATTTCACTTTTAGGTCATGAAAAAGGCCAACAAGGCCAAAATACTAAAAATCATATTGTTTTACATTAAATGATTAAAATTAAATCCTAATCAAACTAAAGAGAGACGTCATTCCCCTTATAGGGTGACGTTATCCCCTTTTAGGGAAAATGCAACATCCTGGAGAAAAACGTAAGCCCTCCTTGGGCTTCTCCAACCTGCCACGTGTGCCAACACTGCCCCAACTATCTCCCAAAGTGTCCATGCTGCTAGATGAAGTCATGATCATCGTGGGTGAAGTCCTAGGCCTTCCAAGGTCAACATTGCAATGGAGAGGGCACAACCCCCCTAGGTCAAGCTTTGCCAGGGTGCCTCTGGTGGAACATCCTCCTCTCTAGTGAAAAGCCCCTAATCCATATCTATCCTATCTCTTCCCCCTGATGGGTTCTCAACATCCATATGGTGGGATCTTTAGCCCCATGGATGTCCAAACTGATCATCTCCCCATGTGTACCGATCCAACATGGTACTTGTCCGTCGGGCATGATCCTGCACATCAACAGCTACGCCCTCCATGGGATCATAAGTCACAGGTATTATAGAAATGTCAATCACGTCTCATCATCAATATTATTAAACACGTGCATAAAACCCCTAATACCCCAGTCACAAGCTCCAAGACATTATAAAAGTCTACAATACAAGTTTGGAGAAAATGACATGGTGTCCTATTGGGCTAGTGTTCACTGGAAGAGGAAAGTTTTCGGAAGAGACTTCATCTAAGCCATGTGAGTGTGGTGATGTGGATATGGGATGTCCAAGAAAGTGGGTATAGTGAGGGAAGAGGATGCAAATATTTATCTGTGGGTGCCTTTGTAGAAGGCGAGTTGCACCTATCCTGGATGCAATTCTTTCCAACTCCATGCATTTTATTCTTTTATTCTTGTATTCTTTATTGCTTTTTCTTCAAGATCCTAATCAAGGGACACTACCCTGGCATGGCGACCAGTGGTGACAATGTTACCCACAAGTACTTTTGGAGAAATGAGAAGGCTGGCTCGTGATAAGACCCCCTTTCCCTTGGCCATGAAACCAAGAGTCACTACCCTGGTGTGGTAACTAGATGGTGGTAATGTCATACTACTAGGTACCCATGGACCTAATAGGCTGGCTCGTGATGAGATCCCCTATCCTCTGATTAGGCCTTGTTTTATTATTTTCACAGGTCCCTCTTGTTTTTTTATGAGAAGCCTTTTATTGCTTTCTCAGGGATCCCTAGGTGAAGCATCTCGAGGTTTTATTCTTAGGATTTTATATTTTTCCATCTTTCTTTTACCTTCTGGGCCTTTAGCCCCTTCTTCCCATGAGATAAGGTGCAATCCTAAAAATAGGTCAACCCATTGCCTGTAAAATTGTAATGGGATAGGTGAGCAGGAAGCAAGATGAAAAAGTGGTGCTATGATGGGAGCGGACAATGTCTTTTCAGAGATCCCCCCAGTGGAAAAACAAAACCTACAGACATAGGCTTACTAGGGCATCCTATCGATCCCCACAGACATGGTCAAGTGGGAAAGTATAATATCCAAGAATTTGTTAAAAACAAAAGGAATAAAATCCACATATTCAAGGGTTTTGATGATCAAAGTGACACATACCATGATACCCAGACTCATTACCTCATGGAGAAAGAACCATCTCTGACACAAGACCAAGTCAATGGTGATGGATGTTGCTGTTGTTAATGAGATAGAGGCACTGAAAGTAAGAAAAGGTGGGCCCTCCAGGGCCATGCTAAAGTCAATCTGGCTCTCGATACTCCATGTATAGGACCTGTGGGCCTCGAGACATGATCTCCTAGTTATCCCTAAAAGTGGGGGATAACATCTGGCTCCAACTCGGGGACATGTGCTCACTGTAGAGCGCATGAGAACCTCAACATCTATGGCATAGCCTGTTTACCTTCTTGATCTCAAAAGTAAACATCATTAACCAATTGGGGTGGTAATTTCACCCCAGGGAAAGGGTGGTATTACCACCTTGTATACCATTGCCATCTTTGATAGAATCACTAGGTTCTTGCACATGGGCTATGGTCACAGGTACATTCTGGAGACAACCAATAGTTCCATCTTTCAAGGGTATATTCACATAAGTAAGGTCCATCTCAAGAGTACCTCCAAGCTTTGAGGCAAACTTTCCAGAAAATAGCACCCCCCACACATCTGGGACGTGTACGACCACTATGTCCATGTGAATAATCTTCTCAGGGTATTATTTAAGGCAAACTTTGACGTTCTCAATCACCCCATGTGTGGGTATGGATTTAGATTCAAAGCCACACACATTCTTGTAAGGTCATGTGACTTTCAAACCTAATTGTTACATGACCTTGAGGGACATCATGTTAGCACCGACCCCTGTATCCAACATGCATTTGTTGAAGCTCTTATTATTCATTATCAAGGTCATTAAGAAGGGAGGATGTTCATTGTATTGGACCCTGAAGTGATCGACTTGCAACATGATAGGGGGGTCCATGGGTCCATCTGATCCTTGAAAATTTTTGTCAAATCATTCTTTGACATATGGCACCTTGATGAATTCCTTCAAGGGGATGGTTACATGCATCTTGGATAATGCCCCTTCAAAGTCAAAGTTCAAGTCAACCCTTTCATTCTTGGATGTTTTAGGAAGAAGTACATCCAAAGGTGGGGGTTTTGTTTGTTTAGCGGTAGGTTAGCTCAACTTATTTCTTCTATACACCTAGAACTCTTGTTTCTTCAATTTTTCTTTTGATTCCTGGTCTAGGTTGTTTATTGCCACCATTCTGGCCAACCTGGCTGCTTCTTTCATGCCCTCCTGATGCTCTGCAGTGGTGATATTTATTTGAGGGCCTTCCATGACGTGGCCTATATTGTTTACTTGTTGATGGCCATCATTGTTGTAGGGACATTCATGCTCCCAATGTGCTTCACTGCACTCTAAGCACCAAGGGTTTTCATCCACAACTTTTGTAGGAGATAAGGTGTTTGTAACTTCTTGCTCATTATCTAGTTTGTAAAATTGGTTTCCCTTTTGAAATTGACCTTTGTACGGGACCCTAGGGGCTTGGCTCTGGGATCTCTCCAGGTTGACAATTCTACTCATCATTAGTTCTTGAATCTTTATGATACCGTCCATTGAAGCTTGTAATTTTGCAATACTGGAACAAAGGTCTGAAGTAGGCTCGGTATTGTGGAATATCTTTGGTTTGGTGTCCATTTTTCCCCTTGGATTTGCGAAAGGATCAATCTTGGATGAAAGGAGGTTTCCCTCGATTTTGGTGGCTAAATCTTGATCTTATTGGATCAAATGGGGGTTTTTGTCCCTGAGAAGATACCCTAATTGGCCAGTAAAGGAATTGGTGTAAATATGGACAAGATAATCACCTTTTGGATGATGGCTTGCAGGGATATTTTGCAGCAAAGTTTCAAACCTAGTATGGAATTCTCAAATAGATTCATTATCATGTCTCCAGAGGGAGTTCAACCTGGTAAGAATCATGTTAGGGTATTCTTTGATACTCCATCTCTTGAGAAAAGCTTCTTCTAGTTTTTCCATGGTTTTAATACGAACGTCGCGAAGGCTTAGGTACCAACGCCTTGAGGCATCAAGGATGGTAGCATAGAACAACTTCATGACCAAGTCTTCATCATCATCACTAACAGGGTGAAGCTGAAAGAATGCCCAAAATTTTTGCATGTGCTATTTGGCACCGATTGCATCAGTACGGGTAAACATAGGCAACCACTTTTCATACTTGGGTGGCATTTGCCTAGGGTAGCTTGGTATGGCTGACATGTCTAGTGGTCTGAAAAGAGTATATGACCATTGTCTTTGGTTGTTAGTTAGGTTCGTCATAGCGGTCTAAGAGCTAGACATGGTTTTTAAAGGAATATTACCTCGAAAAAGTGATTTTACAACAAGAGAGTTTTAGGGAGGCTTTCTTCTGAAGGATAGAGGAGGATTATTGTACCTCCTTGCAGTTAATGGAGTCGACAGATGGTTTTCTTGAAACTATCAAAAGATAAGGGAAAACACCGAAGGTGGAGTCTCTAGGTAAGCTTGTAAGATGAAGACTCTAGAGGCAAGGCTTATCGAAAAGGTTGTCATCTTGAGGAAAGTTTGACTCAGTGTTCCCTGACAACAATGAAAAAATGTTATCGCGTAGTTTGTAGTGAAGATAAAGGATAGAGATTGAAAAGGAAAACTAGCTTAATTGTAACCAATCCCACCTGTTAGCGATAATTCTTGTCTCGGGCTCGAGAGCACCCAGACCTGCTGGTTGCGCGAGAGAATCCCTGCTTTTTTTGGCTTCCAATCAAGTGGGTGGGTGAAATTACGTTGTCAATGGCCCGGATTCATCCATAAGAGCAGATCAATGTACATCAGGATTTCGGGGTTAGCAAGTTACCCGATATATAACTTCAGGGAAAGCACCTATATTTCAAGATTAAATCTAGGTCGTCAAATCCAGTGATGCGTGGCGCAAGATCTAGTCACATCGGCATATTGGCATTCGGGAGTTCGAGGGGTAAAAGTCCCTCATCATTTCATATCTTGAAACCTCGAACCCCGAAATGCCGATAAGCGCCCTTCAAAGCCGGGCCCACGGTCCCAGCGCCAGGTCACATCAAGCGAGCCTATGAACGAGTGCGGCCCCCTGTTAAATGACGAGCGCTACCTTGGTCGTTCATCTCAAGGACACGTGGAACACATCCGTGCCACGTCGGCATTCAGGAGGTTGAAGGGTAGGCACTCCTCGTCACCCCACCTTTCGAAACCCTGAACCCCGAAATGCCGATAGTGCCCAGAACCGGGCCCGTGGTTTTGGTGCCTGGTCATAAAGTAGCAGGCCTGGAGGAGAGACACTTATGTCTATCATTTGGCCACTCGAGCCTACAGTATTGTTGAATCAACTCAGAATCGTCAGATTAGTGGGCGAACACGTGGAAACCGTTAAGACCTCCTGGCATTTCGCCCATCGCGATTTCGAAGAAAGAGGACCTGCTCCTTCCTATCCACGAACCCCGAAATGCCGAAATCACTCTGGAAAGTAGGCACAGGGTCATGGCCCGTGGTCACTTGAGAAGGTAGAAAGGTCTGTACAAAAGGGAGGTCAAAGGTGCTGAATTGAGTTTTATAAGGGGTGCATTGTGTCCCCCAGACGCCAATTCGACGTGATCTAAATCTCGGTACCTGCTGGGAATGAATGAAGAAGAGAGAGGGTGGTTGAAACCTCACCTCACCCATTAATTGAAAAGTATGGAGGGTCTGGCAAGCGGTCTTCTCAAGAGGGTCCTGTGTACCCATTTTTCCAGAGAAGCCATGCCGAGTTCTCGACTAGCCGGAGGAGGTCTACATACGCTAGCTCAGCACTTAATGGATTAGCTACTCCCCTTGATGGAGCCCCGTGCAGTTAAGATGGCGTCTGTCATAGGTGCATGATCGTCCTGAGTCTGCATGGGCAGACTGTCAAAAGACATGCAGACGCAATATTTTTAATACAGCGTCTTGTTTTTGCTGTTGTTGTTGTTTTGGAGTACATGTAGGCGTTTTCTCCATTTTTGTAAGGATCGATGGTTGAGCTGAGGCTCCCGATTGTAAAGTTTTGATGAAGCACTGGTCGCTCTGGTTAATGTATAAGGCATTTGAGATTTCTTACTTTATGGATGTCATCCCCTTTCCATCTCTTTGTTTACAATGTGTTAGAACAACTCGGAATTGGAGGATCCAGTCGAGTTGCGCTGTTGTAGGATGATGTAGGTTGGATCACTGCAACAGTTGCCGAGCTTCTAATCAGTTCGTGTGTTTTCTCAACGTTGAAATGACTCAGAATTGGAGGATCCAGTCAAGCCACCTCTCAGTTCCTTGAAACTCTAGACCAAGCGGATCTTGGCTTCTGCGTTTTTCATCTTCAAGCTTCCAAAGGCCTGTCGCTCGAGGCAGTCTTGCTCACCCTTCTCACAAGTCTTCCCTCTACCACCCTTTATCCATTTACTGACAGAAATTGGATCAAGACCTCCCTTTCTTTCTGCATACCAGACCCGGTTTCCTAAGTTAAAGCTATATTTTCTTGAGTCTTTACCCATTCGATCAGCCCATTAAACAAATCGTGACATAAAAACTGATGGGCATCAGGCTCTTCTCCTGTAAGCAATCCAGGAGTGACTTTCGAAGCTAACACCACCCAATGTCACCTCGATAGGATGGTTCTTTCTATTTAGGGAGGTAAGGCCCAGGGGAGACGTCTCCGGTGACCTGGGGTTTTGAGAAGGAAAAGGATTATAAGGTAAAAAGTAAATTCCCCCCTCACAAGTCACCACTGAGTAGATAGTCTGGCTAACAACCAATAAAGAGAAGTATAACCAAGAAAGTATATGCACTTGCCCGAGACAAAGCAACAAGAAACTGATATGTGCAAGCTTGCTCACTTGGTTAGTATTTCATGTAATCAATGACGATATGATATATATATATATATATATGCAATTGAATAATAAATATTGGTGAAGTCAATGTTGATAAAATAACAATGATAATAAATGTCACTTCTTCAATAAATGTTAAGAAAACATGGCATTCAATGTAATAATCAACACTTCATTCAAGTAATGCCTTTTAATAACCATTCAATTGATCATAAGAAAAACGTTAGCTACACAAGTGATATTAATAGCAAGAGATGACGACAACACTTAGTTAGTAGGTTTAATCCTAAGATATGGTTAGTTGTTAGGGTTTCATTCAAAGTGTTGAGAGTTGTTTTGATCATAACATTCACAATCTTGGTCTTAGATCAGTGCGTTTCCAGGGTTAATGGAGTCAAAAGGAGGACGCAAGAGCTGAAGGATCAAGAAGATAGTAAGGCTAAGGACTGGAAGGTGAAGCTTTGAGGTGTTTCTATGGAAAGGCCTCAAAGTCAAAACCTTAGGGGAGAGAGGCTCACTTTGGTGTAGGGGAACTAGGCCTCAATGCTCTCTCCTCCTTCCTCAACTCAATGGAAAAAATGACTAGCTTAAAAAATGGCATGGAACTAAGACAAGAGGATCTGCAAGGCAACGTGTTGCTAAGGCAAGGCTTTACCAGCAAACCCTAGAAAATCGGCTCATCAAGGTGTAGGAGAAACTAGGCCCTAATGCGTCTTCTTCTTCTTAGCTTAGAAAGTAAAATGGATAGCAAACAAGAGGGAGAAAAGAGTGTAGCTACGGCTAGGCTCTTTCTCTCTTCAAAAATGGCTGAAAATATTGATGGGGACATGAGACAAGGACCTACAATGTGTGCTTTTCACCTAGGGTTTATTCATCAAATTTATAACAATATATGGAAGAAATAACAATACAACCATTCAATCAAGAAGTTTTGCATAAATTTACTTACATATCACCAAGAAATAACATAGCAAAACCTAGTTGTAACACCTTCCATCAAGAAATGCCAATAGAAATCCAAAAATGCCTTCCTTCAATAGGTGTGCCTCATAATTTCAGCCAAAGAACCCAAGTGTAGCGCAAATTTCAGACCTCACTAATGAGTGAGTGAGATATGATGAAAAAATGAAGGTTAAGACCTTCAATTTATACAGTACCATGACCTAATTTCACTTTTAGGTCATGAAAAAGGCCGATAAGGCCAAAATACTAAAAATCATATTGTTTTACATTAAATGATTAAAATTAAACCCTAATCAAACTAAAGAGAGATGTCATGCCCCTTCTAGGGTGACATTATCCCCTTCTAGGGAAAATGCATCTCGCGGAGAAAAATGTTAGCCCTCCTTGGGCTTCTCCAACCTTCCACATGTGCCAACACTATCCCAGTTGTCTCCCAAAGCATCCATGCTACTAGATTATGTCATGATCATCATGGGTGACATCCTGGGCCTTCCAGGGTCAATGTTCCAATGGAGAGGGCACAACCCCCCTATGTCAATCTCTCCGAGTGTTCCTCCGGTGGAACGTCCTCCTCCTCTCTGGTGAAAAGCCCCTGATCCATCTATGTCTTGTCTCTACCCCCTGATGGGGTCTCAACATGCATATGGTCGGCTCTTCATCCCCATGGAGGTCTGAAAGGATCATCTCCCCATGTGTACCGATCCAACATGGTACCTGCCCGTCGGGCATGATCCTACACATCAACAACTACACCCTCCATGGGATCATAAGTTACAGGGATCATAGAAATGTCAATCATGTCTCATCATCAATATTATTAAACATGTTCATAAAACCCCTAATACCCCAGTCACAAGCTCTAAGACATTATACAATCTTGCAATACAAGTTTGGGGAAAATGACAGGGTGTCCTATTGGGCTAGTGCTCACTGGAAGAGGAAAGTTTCTGGAAGAGACTTCATCTGAGCCATGTGAGTGTGGTGATGTGGATACGGGATATCCAAGAAAGTGGGTGTAGTGAGGGTATAGGATGCAAATCTTTATTTGTGGGTGCCTTTGTAGAAGGCAAGATCCACCTATCCTGGATGCAATTCTTTCCAAGCCCATGCCTTTTATTCTTTCCAAGATCATGATGAGACCCCCTTTCCCTTTTCCATGCAACCAATAGTCACTACCTTGGAATGGTAACCAGATGGTGGTAATGTCATACTGCTAGTTACCCATGGACCTAATAGGTTGGTTCATGATGAGACCCCCTATACTCTGATTAGGTATTGTTTTATTATTTTCACGGGTCCCTCTTGTTTCTTGCTGAGAAGCCTTTTATTGCTTTCTCAGGGATCCCTGGGCGAAGCATCTAGAAGCTTTATTCTTAGGATTTTATCTTTTTCCAGCTTGATTTTACCTTCTGTGCCTTTATCCCTTTCTTCTCATGAGATAAGGTGTAATCCTGAAAATAGATCAACCAATTGCCTAGACAAGTGTAATGGGATCGATGAACGGGAAGCAAGATGAAAAAGTAGTGCTATGATGGGAGCGGATGATGGATTTTTAGAGATCCCCCCAGTGGAAAACCAAAACCTACAGATAGAGGCTTACTAGGGCATCCTGTCAATCCCCCCATACATGGTCAAGTGGGAAAGTATAAGATCCAAGCATTTGTTAGAAACAAAAGGAATCAAATGCACATATTCAAGGGTTTTGATTATCAAAGTGACACATACCATGATACCCAGACTCATTACCTCATGGAGAAAGAACCATCTCTGACACAAGACCAAGCCAATGGTGATGGATGTTGTTGTTGCTGATGAGATAGAGACGCTGAAAGGAAGAAAAGGTGGGCCCTCCAGGGCCATGCTAAAGTCAATCCAACTCTCGGTACTTCATGTCTAGGACCTGTGGGCCTTGAGACATGATCTCCAAGTTATCCCTAAAAGTGGGGGATAACAGTACTATAGTCCTATCGTGCACCCTGACCCTACTTTCATCATTGATAGGTAACCTTGAACCCAACAATTGACATTTCATCATTGGTCATTGACTAGGTGGTTTCCCTTGTGTTCGATGGAAAGACATCTATTCACACATTAGGATTCATGAAGTTTCTTGGATGCCATTAGCCTTATTGGTGGTATCCTCTCCTTTGTCAACAGTTTTCATCATTGGCTACTATTCAGAGGGTCTTTTTCGTGTACCACTTGCATTTGTCACATGCAAAAGACGCACAGGGTCCTTGGTTCGTGAACATGTTCTTCATCCAATTTCCACCAAATCATGAAGATCCTTCTTTGTAACTCGTGCTGACTGATGAGAGATGCCTTAATGCTCTCCTTTTAGCGGGTATCTTTCCATCGAATTCAGCCCATTTATTATGGAAATGAGAACTAGAGTCTTATGAGTACCTTGAGGCTTGCAGTCATCAGTGGCAGACTCTCTCGCCATCGACAGTTGGGAATACATCAATGTCTCCTGATCGATGGATTCTTTAGGTGTTCAACACCGACTCCTTTATTGACACTTGTAAGAATGTACTTGGTGCCTTGATACCTACTTTCAGTATCGGTAGGTTGTCTCGCGTTTGTTAATGGCATACGTCAATGACCGATAATAAAACAATGTCTCATTGTGTTCGACCTCAACTCATTTATTCACATGATGTAGAGTTTCACTCTTGGCAGATTGTGTAGAGGACTTGAAGTCATCACTATCTGTCTACAACTTTCCTAAGTTGTTGCTTCCTTTCATTGGACTAGTACCTATACAACTTCAGTGATCATGGGAGATCAAATTTTACTCCATGGTATACAGATACCTTCATATTGGTTTTGAGACTGGTTCTACTGGGCCTTGTCCATGACTATGAAAACTATTGGCATGTAACCACATTTGTATTTTCCTATTCATGGCCACAAACGCTTGTTTGGTATATTTTCACATGGATCTACAGTGTAATTTTATTGGTAGCCATGTATGCAAAGTCAGTGTAGAATGTAATGAGCAACTAGTTTGTCCAGCTGGTTCCCTACCACTCCACTTTTGGGTTGTTTATAATGTATTTCAGCCATCACAGATACTCCTCTAACATCACACATTAGGGGGCATCTATTACAACAAGATTTGCCTCACCCTATGCAATCTTGCACAAAAGGCCTTATTCCATTTCCCTATGCAGAATTATCTTTCCTGTTGATATAATCCAGAGAAAAAAATAAATAGTTTTCCACATGTACACATATTGCACACTATACAACATGCCTATACACAGGCTTCTCCACTACAGCCCGCATACATCATGATTTGTGCCAGAAAATGAAAATTAAATGTCGGGTTTCCATGTCATGATAGGAGATCTCTTATCCTTGGCCTTCCATATACTAGAAACATTCTGACTCGGCCCTTTAGTTCCATTTTGAAGGCTATAAAGAGGCCAATTCCGAGCTATGGAAAAGGAGAAATAATTCAACTTTGAGAGAAAAGTTACTCTAGAGGAATTATTTACTTCATATTCAGTTTGCATCCCTTTGTCCTTTAAGTATGAACATAGTGTTCAGCCCCCAAGCTCTTCCTTTATTGATTGAGAACCTCATTGTTTCTCTCTTATGAGCTTGCCTTTGGTGAAGGATTGAAGTGGTGGAGGCCTAGATGGAAGAAACTTAGTTTCTCAATTCTGAACTGCGTCAACACGGAAGTCTATAACATTTGTACTTATGTTGATCATTTATTAATAGAAATACTCTTTTCCTGTCCAATTGATATCTTGCAGATATATTGAATTATTATTCCATGTGCATATTTGTCATTTTTATTAATGGATTATCCTATCTAATGTGCTAACCTTTTATATTACCACCATATGCCTTCTTTTCTTGTTTGCTGAGAACTTGTTGCGGGTATATTTCTTTGGGTCAAAGTGCTCAATGGTAGACTTCATCGAACATCTGGACGAGGTAGGCCTTTTATCTTGTCTTGCTACCATATTTGTTTATATATCATACTTGAGAAGAGAGTTGATTTCTGCAGTCATTTTTGTCTATTGTGGTTTACCCTATCCATAGAGAGATTTTCCTCGTAACAACTAGTGATTTCACTGAAGTAGAATGACTACGAGAAATTCAAACATCCCATAATAATTGTATACAAGTTGTCATATTGTGTAATATGCCCACAAATTGAGTTTATAGAAGTATCTTGTCACTCACCTGAGTGTTGTGCATGACAATATGGACAACTAAAATACTTATACACCCAAGATGGGTAAGAAAGAAAAGGCTATTACATAATTTCATGAATCTCCCAATTTCTTTGATTTTTATGCTTACACATGGATGCAAGTGTGGGGATTTTGGCCACTTTATCCTTTCCTTTCTAGAGATGAGTAAAATATTCACTATGAGTTCATTATACAAATATCACAAGGAGCTCAAAGTTCCAATGGTGGATTGATATGATGATTTGTTGTATAAGGGAACATCAAACCACCCGTTGCATGATAATATATTCCAAACTAAATCTTGAAAAATTCTTGGTATATAAGAAACATGATCTGCAAACTTTTGAGGTAAGTGATGATATTACATGACAACTCAAAATAAAATTACTACCAATTTTGTTATTGCAAATGGATAATTTTGAAAGCAATGACAAAATAGTTGTGTTTGGAATTTCATCCCTTTTAACAACAAGGAGTGTTTTTGACATTTTTTAAGTTGGCTTCCTCCTGGTGGGATGTGCACATGCATATATAGATGGAACTTATGGGAGGTTATCTTCTCAAATAAAGAGGAAAGACATATCTTTTCTACCTGAGATGATGGACACTTATAGAAAATGTGAGTACCAAAGTAAGCTTTGTCCTATATCTAATTGATGAATTCTTCAATTTCAAGAGCTATGTGGATCCACACCTAGTGGACGATAACTACAATATAATTGGTATCAAATGATTCCAATACTTTAAATTCCAACTTGTTTATGGCACACTAGGTTTGCAATATAAATCCTCAGTTTGGGATGACAAGTGGTCACCTCCTGTTAATATGTGGCATTCATTGCTTGATGGTTGTCTAAACTTACCAAGAGGGAAACCTCGACTATTAAACTTATAGGTAAAGAGACCAATTGAGATTTAATAAATAGAGAAAGAAACATAAGCATTTATTTCATTCTGGTAACCCCCAAGGATATCTTAATTGGTTAAACAATTCACTAAAGTCATGTTGTCAATGGAGAGACACTAGGTCATAGGTTCAAATCAAGTTGAGCCCCTCAAGGTTACATAGCTAGAAGTTGAAACTATCCTCCATCCAAATATTTCAAGGAAGAGCAAGAATCCCATGTAGTGTTTATTGGAAAAAATAAAAATATTAGTGGGTTAGCCCAATCAATTTGAATGAATTGTTTCAAGGTGGAGTTCATCATGATTTTCTCGATCCTAGTCTTGCTAAGATTCATGTCTAATTGATTCCTATCGGGTTACCAACTATTATTATCATTGGTAGTTGAGCCACCCTCTATCTAGATATTCCATAGAAGAGGGAATTCTATGAGGTTTTCCTTGAAATAAATAAATAAATTTAATTATGGAGGAAAAGGATTAGGTGAAGAATATTGGCATCCAAGAATAACTTATCGGGAAAATGTGTTAAATGAGTTGGACAAGCCATTTTTGAGCTTTGATTACTCAAGAAATAAATTATGGCCATCCATAGTATAGTACATAGGCATCAATGATGATATAAAACCTACACATGATGTCATGGAATCATGCTAGAGGGGAAATGCCCACTCTATTAAAGATATTTATGTTACACCTCTATTTGAACAAGACTAAAGAATAATTATTTCCAAGGGATGATGTTGTAGAGGGATAAATCTTCATAGTACAATCATCAAATCTAGATTTCGTAGTGCAAAGGGTAATTTTTACCGAGATTTAGATGATATTATTGATTCTTGCAAGGTAGATATGGAATTGTAAAAACCACAAAAAAATCAAAGGTGAACAATATTTTGTACATAAATTATTCAAAAAAAACTTAACAATGGGTTATTGGAATAGAAGGAATGTTGTCCATTGATGTTAATAGCATCATATGGGCATGGTCATCAAAGACAAAATGGACATGAGAGAAAATTGAAAAAACTAAGAATGTATTTGCAACAATCAAGGCACAACAAGAACAAATGGATCATAATGGAGAGAGAGAGTGTGTGTGTGTGATCCAGGTGGATATCGGTGGCCACCCACCTTTTCCAAATGGCTCAAAACAATTTTCTGGCCATTTTGGCAATTTACTATTTTTAGCAGGTTTTAACTTCCGGGGCCATT